>JAVCKT010029263.1:0-27375 GCA_032273925.1 Rhynchotus rufescens | reverse complement strand
TTCTATTATTTAAACAATAAAAAATAATCGTGTAACAACTGAGTTTTGTGTATATGTACAAATAAGATGTTTTTCTTCCCAAATTCTTTACTATAGATGATGTGGCTCTTAAAAAATGTGTTGAAATAAACAGTGACGATTGAACTTAGGTAGTATCAGACACCTACGAATTTTCAATCCAGTATTTTAATTTTGGAGTCCAAAGAACAGAATTATAGTTTGAAGTGTGGGAAAGTAACTATAAATTATATCTTGGCAGTCCATGCTGCTTCAATCACTTCCTGACCATGTTTGTTCAGTTTTCAAGCCAGAATTAGATTTCTCTAACTGCAAACATTGCTAGCCAATCTTCATCCATAAAATGCAACCTGTTGCTTAGCCAATAAAAAAAAAAATGGACTCCAGAAATGGTCTGGGACCTGTTTCTAATACAGCACAGCATAACTCTGCTATTACTACATCACTGTAGCCTCATAGATGGGAGTAATTATTTTACTAGTAACTTTAGCAGATGTGATGCACACTGTGAAGGCAGGTAGCAACAGCTGTAAGTATTAATTCTTGTGGAGACATTATTGTGGTATTTATCAAACATAGGCTCTGGGGTCCCATCGCTAGCTAGGCGGCTGAAAGAGGGCCAAGAGGAACTGGCTGTTGCTTTTCCATTGCTACTGGGGCAGAGCACTGTATAAACATGTTAAATTATATAGGCAACCTGCGGGCATCAAGTCTCTCAGATAATGAAAGTACAGCGTGGTCACAGCCGCACGCTCTCACATACTGCTGAGGGCAGCTGGGTTAGGAGCCAGGGCTGGAGGAATGCTTCAGAAAGGTCAGTTGTTTTCTATTCCCTTTACACTACTAAAAGTACAAGGGAGTAAATAAGGCAGACCAGAGAAGCTGAACCATCATGGATAGTGTCATTAACAATTGGAAACCTGAATTCTATCCTTCTTCCTTCATTTTCTTGTTATTGGAGGGACCTTTTGAAGTATATTGGGCAATGGAGGCACATTTTACACGCTCGTCAAAGCAAGCAAGATGCATTGTCATTTGAGATTTATATGCGCGCAAGTCTGGAGCTGCACATGCTTTGCTCTTTGACCTGCCTCCTTCCTCCCTTTCCGCCCCAGTCAGCTGCTCTCCCTCTGCAGCTAATTTACATCCCCAAATGAATAAAGCCTAATCCCTAGCCCTTAATCCTCCTAAGCCCAGCTGAACTTTGTGATCCTGTCTTGACTTTGTGAGAGAAAAAAAAGAAAGAAAGAAAAAAAAGTGGTGCCTTCAGTTCTGAAAAAAAAATGCCTATCATTATATTTTGAAGGAAAGTTTCTGTGAAAGAACTGGCAAACTGGCATTTTAGTTATCTATTTATATATATTTTTTCCTTGTTACTTTTTTTTCCCCCCCTTCACATGAGCAGAAACATCTAGGATTTCTACTTCAGCATATACTCCTCATAGGGGGAATCTGAGGAAGAGAGGTTGTCAAAGACAGATTGCTTCTTATGTGTTAATATAGAGACTGGACTGACTGAGAATTTGCTAGCTTCCCCTTTCAAATTAAAAGTAGCAAATTTTGACTACTTGAGAAGATCAGCATCTGAATGAACCTCCCTGCCCTACTGCCACCACTCTTCCCTAGAAGATTTCAAGCTGCAGAAGAGGCTACTTTGCAGCTTTCAGTCATGTAGAGTTGAAATTATACTGCATTTATGATAATTCACATGACCGTTTGACAAAGGACAAAATTAATCTTGGCAGTTCACCATACACAGGGTAGCGTGACAGGAGAAATTTCACTTTTTGTGAAGTCAGGATTTTTGGTCCAAAGACAAAAAGAGCTGGATCAAGAATCAAGTTGAAATTTCAGTTTCTTAATAAGGCTCCTTAGGAGTGACAGGACAGGAGTAAAGCTTCTGTTTTAAGTGCATCAATCCTTACAGTTCACAGCATGAGTGGGGCCCTTCCTGTAGGACAGTAGTCAAAACATCCTTCTGTATTTCTCCCTGCTTAGCAAGAAGATCCATTTGGGTAAGTCTTGTCTTGCTGCCCATGCTGTTGTCACTTTTCGACCAACATAGTTGCCAGTTTTCCTTTTGGAAAGCTAGATAAGCAAGAAATATGATTACTTGCTTATTAAATAATGTACCATGGGGACAATACAGGCTGGGAAATGCCATGGTTCCTGAGTTAAACACATGAACAGTATAAAGTATGCAACATGTAACTTTGTAACATAAACAGGTGAGATATGTATAGAATAAGATGAAATATGACAGAGCTCAAAAAACCAGAAACAATAGGTGAAATTTTAGGGCAAAAAGGACAAAAAAAAAAAAAGAGAAAAATGAAGTTCTCTTTGGATATATCATAGACAAGCCTCTTGTTATGATTTTTTTGGAAAGACAATACATTGCACAGCTGTTAGTCACGCAAAAGAGAAATATGCATATGGATATGTAAAATATGCATGTGGTCATATAGATATCCAAATGTGACTATGTAGTTACTATCCCCTTTCCCAAAATACTTGAAAACTTGGAATATAACTTTCATTAGTGCCAGTTAAAGCTATGAAGAAAATATTACTAGAAAAATATTAGAAAAAGGAAAAAGCCTCTCTAGAAACTGTTTCCAACCTTGATCCTCGTTTGAAGGAGAAAAGCTCTCTGGTGACAAAAATAATTATGTTTTGGGGAGAAGTTTTCAAGTATATAAACCCTAGAAATAGCAGGCTTCAATAATATATTTAACAGTTTGAAAATATTTTATCTTCATGTGTGTAAGCTACACTTCAGATAAGATGCATTCTTGGAAAGTCTTATTTCTTGGAAAAAAAAAAAAGCCTTAAGTCTTTATCTCCAGAAAATACCCTGCAATCCTATGTGAGCAAATGTATTATATGGGGCGTGGAAACAGAGGACAACAAGATTTGTTGGCTGTAACTCTTAATGTGTTTTGGGTCTACAACATACTCTAGACAGCTTAATCATAGTTTGTTGTCTTCTTTTATACGTATATCTATATATAGCTAAAATGAGTTATGCAGGTAAAAGTATCATTTGTGGATTTTACACTTAGCTGATCAGCAAACTTTAATCCCATAAGTAACAAAAATACATGAAAATATTCTTACTGTGGAGTTATCGCATATGCTTTATCTTGTTGTTTTTGATGTTATTTTTTTTTCTGAAACACCAGGGCAAAAGAAAAGATGCTGTTGTTCCCAAAACTATGAACGGATGGTTAAAATACAGTTAGCTGATCAGGCCTCTGCTGTCTTTGCATAAAGCCCTTAAGTAGCTAGTCATTGTGTCACTGCACAATCTTTATGGTTGTAGGAGTTTATAGGGAACCTTAGAGAGCTTTGCCTGTCTTTTGCTGCTTTGCTCATCAGTGCTTTCACGCCTGCTGATTAAGGGCTCATAAATCTTGGTGATATTAGTGGAGGAGCCTGTTTACATACCCAATGTCAACCTCTTCTTCCCTCCCTCTTAACCCGCGCAGGGCGGCTGCTTGTGCACAGCACTGCTGCAGCTGCTACCGATCCCGCGCGCTGCGCACGCTCCTTGGGGAAACCCGGGCCCCGGCTGCCGGCCGAGGGGAGCCTTGACTCTGGAGGTCGCCTCACCTGGCAAGTCAGGGAGTTAATGGGTCTGAAATGATTACCCTGGAGCAAAATGGATGTAAACAGTCTCCTCTCGATTTGGAGTATACGGGCCTGGAGTCCTTTCATCTTCCCTTGCACATTCCAGATGTTGGCTTCGCCCCATGCCTCACGTATACACGATAGACTAGATAATGCACTGCCGTCAAATTTACTTCTAGCACATGATGTGTTTGTATTCTGCTTCATTACACCTTCTTCCTCTTACTTGGGACAGGAGAAGTATCTTAAAAGCCTTTTTTTATTTCAGGTTTGATTTGTTTGTTCAGTGCTTCTCAAGAGCAGTCTGGTTAAAGTCCTTCAGCCTCTCATTTCCTCTGCAGTTCTGCTGCAATATATCTCATTTCAGTCAAGGATGACTCTGTGCTCTAGCAGTTTACTCCCTCAGCTGCTTTGAGAAAGTTCCAGAAGGCAGATTGGACCATTTTCATTTTGAAGAAGATTGTTTAAAAAATGAAACTAAAAAAAGCATTTAATTCACATAATAAGTTATACCGAATATCAGGTTTACATTGCTAAATTTTCCCCGGGTGATATTCTAATATGCATTCACTGTTAAATATTTAGAATATCTTAGATTTATTAATAGATAATGTTGTACTTACCTTTCACTGAATATCATTAGCCCTTAATCTCTGTTGAGAGTTTTCCTTGAGTCTGAGCTGAAGTTCCCTGAATCTAGACTACTGTTAATTCCCCAGTATGGGAACAATTTTTTTTTCACATGTCCTGTCTGTTTCCCAAATGACCGTGTTAGACCTACTAATAAGTCTCAGAACTTGTACACCACGGTTATTACTCCTTTTGTCTGTTTTTCCAATATTGTTTGATCATGAGTGAAACCAGAGTAGATTTCTTTCTCAACTCAAGGATATTGTGAGCGTACTTTCCAAAAGTTGGTGCAAGCTCAGAATTTCTGCCAATGTACCAATAAATATGCCCCGAGCTGGAGCTTCATTATCAACTGAAGGAGTCATTGCAGTTATAATCCCACTCAGTGGTTTGTATTTTTATATCTTTTGTTTCTCGTTGAATAGAGAGTCACCTATGGTCCAATAAAGTAGTTTCTTGTCATCATATTTGTGGAAAAAAAAAAAAAAAAGAAATAAGGTGTTTTTCTCTCAGTCTCTTGACTCTGTACTGTGTTTTGATTTGGTGCTAATGTCTCTCACTTCCGCATCCTTCCATTCCTTCCTTCCCTTGCCCAGCTCCTGCACTCCCTACTCTGGACACCTTTGGTGAGGAAAGCTGACACCCTTTCTGTTTGGTAGCATAAAACTTGGATCTATGGATCTTGGCGTACTAATTAACCTCCTGGACACTGAGAATGGCATGCAAGCTCCCCTAGTGTAGGCTTAGTTCATCTGAGCTGTGAATAAACTTTGTTTTAGTTTTACTTAAGGAGTTTGTTCTTTTTAGGAAAGGTGAGTTTCAAAAGCCTTGAAAAATGAAAGCTCACTTGAGGTCCTTTGTGTGAAAAACAACTGTCTGGGAGGGAGAGGTTTTGTGGCTCTCCTTGATACTCAAGAATAAATATCCTCAGGGATCCCCTGCCTCTCAGAGCGGCTGCAGGGTGCTTCTCATCCCATCATACTGGGGGAGCTGAAGGTAGTTTGTCATTCAGTGTGGGCTGGCTTACATACATGCACATTTAGTTCTGGGCTTACTTGTGGTACTTGATTTTAAGTCGAGCACCTCAAGTTTGGGTAGGCCAAACCTAAGATGCAGCTTTGATCAACAAAAGGCATTTTATGGAGGTCCTTTTCTTGTTGAATTTTTTTTTCTGTGGACTCTGGTCGTTGTAAAATATTGTGCTGGAATCTTGCCTTAAGAATTTGGGGAATACTTGCTGCACAAATTTACTTGAAATAAATAGCTGGAGATTTAGAGCTCAGACATCTCAATGATGACATGTGGAAGGACTCTGCAATGACCATTGCTTGAGACAGGGCTGCCAGATATCCACGTGCCTCTGCCCCATGCACCTCCTGCATGTCAGGACACGCGCTGTAGGTTGGTGACTCTTTAGACTAGGACTTTGGCCGAAAATACAACAGACTTTTCCTCTATATAAAGAAAAACACAACACATGCAAAAAAGAAAACAGCAAGCATAAGAATTAATGTTGAGTGTAGAGCAGTAGATTTAATCTTGTTTATTTTGTCTGTTCTAATATTTCTGGAAATACGAGCAGGGGGGTTGGACTAGATGACCTCTGAAGTCCCTTCCAACCTTAAGCATTCTATGTTTCTATGAAAGTTGGGGGGAATTTTGTATGCTTTCTTTTTATATAAAGGATAAATAATTGTATTGTGTGTATATGAATGAATAAAGTATATTTAAATTGTCTTTAAAAATTATACTTTCACTTTCTCCTATATTCTTGAAAATATTTCTTCCATAGTTTCTAAATGTCTTGTGAGTTATCAGTTCACCTTGCAGTTTTCAAGTATCTTATTTCATCAGCTTTTCAGAATTATATGATGTAATTCTGATGAAAGAAATAAATTTCTAAGAAGTAAAATGTCAGGCTGAAGGAAATTTGCAATCAGTGAATGGGCAGATTAAAGAGACTTATTTTAGTTAGCTTGTCAGTTTTATAAATTAGTGTATGTGGTACACTACATTACATCACACTACATGTGGTGAATTAGTGTAAAAAACAAAGCTATTTATTTCATGTATTTCTACTAGATATAGGCATATCTTGGCTATGCAGAACTGCAATCCAGGAAACCTGAAATTTCTCTCTAATATGTTTCTGGGGTGAAAATACATACAAACAGTCAAGGGATTCAACAAATAGGATGATTTTGTTTGCAGAGTAGTCCTGTTTCATTAATATTTTAAATTATTTGCATGCTTCGTTTGTGTAGCTGATTCATTAAATGCTGTTTTATCAAGTTTTTAGTACCTTTCTGTCTATATGAGCAATGTGTAAAGTGAGATGGGAACCTTCAGACCCCAAGCTGTCCATTCCCTGGGCATGGCAGTGTGCATTTAGATCCAAGCAATGCCCTGTGCTCTTTGGTATATGATACTGTTTCAATTGATTGGCAATTTAAATTGGTCAAAAAGGGAATTACTTTAAGAGTTTTACTGCTATCAAGTTATTAGCCTTGGTCCTTTTTGCTCTTTCATTAGTGAGACCAGCAGTAAGAGCTCTGAGCTCTTAGTGCTGTTACTAATTATCAATATATTTGTGATATTTTCTTTTCCGGGTTCTGTTGTATTTGGTTTATATTGTAGAATAGATTCTTAAGTCTCTGCTTTATGTAGCTTGGTAAAAGTAAATATGGAACTGGCAATACTAAATGTACACAGCTCATGTAATTTAAAATTGCACTGACATTGTAAATGAGGGATAGGTCACTTGTGTGCAAGGCCAACTCAATTCATACTGCTGTAAATTCTGTGTTAAATCCTAAACAGGACTGCTCTAAATTAACATTTAATACATGTTGACTTCTTAAACACCTCCTGTAATTGGCTGGTATTTTTACATTAAGGAAAAATGCTAGTAATTGAATTTAAAAAAATAGAAAGAAAAGCTCACTTAAATATTGGAAATAGTTTTGGAAAGGAAATAAGCTTTTTATGAAATTATAGTATGAAGTAGAAAGTCTGTACGCTTTTATAAAGAAAACTAAATGAGTTTGGATGTTTTAGAAATGCTAATCTTCCATAATTGACTTAAAGGTAAAAGGTAAAGGTGAATGTTTTTCTTGCCTTGCATAGATACATTTCATTATGATTTTTAAATGTTTTTTTTTAAAAAAAAAAAAAAAAAAAGATGCTTAAGTCATATGAAAAGATGAAGGCCTGGACTTGCATTTACATTACAATATATCCTGTTGCCTTGTCTTTCATAACTGTAATGCAGCTTTCTGTTTCTTTTGTGGCAGGATGACAAGGACTTGGTTCATGAGTTTGTGGTGGCGGAAGGTCTGACTTGCTTGATCAAGGTGGGAGCAGAAGCAGACCAGAATTATCAGAACTACATCTTGAGAGGTAAAGACTCTTTCTTAGGTCTGCTACAACTGCCACATCCAGTATCTATAACTTTTTTTTTCAAATTGCTCCACATTCTTGCCTTTTATTTGGGAAATTCAAGAGCAGGGGGGTTAATGCTCATCATGGAGCAGGATGACTACATATAGTTCTCACAGAAGGAGATGCATACAAGGAAACACAAGCTGGAAACTGGGAGAGCTGCTACAGTATTTTGAAGAACTTAGTAATAAGGGGAGAAGAGTATTACAAAGGGATCTTTACTGCTGCATGATCTCACAGTAAACACAGACAGTCACAAGCGCATAATTGTGGTGGATTGCTCATCTGAATTTTCTCAGACTGACATATGTAAGTATCTTTTAAAAATGTCAGTTTGATATATTTAGCTGCCAAAACTATCTATAAATTAAGGAACCGAAATATATAAGTAGAAATAATGTAAAAATGAGGAGGATTGTTTAGATAACTTGACTCTAAGTTTTTGAGGATTTGCGTAGTAGGTAGACATTAAAGAAATAAAGATTAGATCTGTGCAAATACAAGCTTAAGATGTGTGGAAAATCAAACTGCTACACAAATTATAGCAGTGGTATACAGCAGTGATAAAAACTTACTTGGATGGTAGCTTGCATATTACTCAGACTATGAACCACAATAGAACTAGACAAATGTAACAAACTGAAGGAGAAAAGATTCTCTCTGCGAAGGTGAAAAGAAAAGTCTTCTAGGAGGCAATTTAGCCGTAGATGTTCCCAGAAGATTTGGAGCAGAGTCAAATTAAAGGTGCTGTATTGGGTAGGTTGGCCTTCAGTGCAGTATTTGACTCCTGTGCCAGCTCAGCATTGATCTCCTTCAGCTGGATGATGTCTTCTCCCTTCAGCTGATTATGCAGCCAAATAATGCAATTTCAAAATGAGGAAACCTAATAGGCATTTACAGTACCTGGGTGTCCAGATGACCTTGTAATGGTAATGCAGAATAGCCCTGCAATTCATCTTTGTCAGGATCAGATTTAGGGTACAGAGCCTCAGAGTTGACAGAATGATCTACTAATATCAGAGAAGTCGGTCACATCCGAGTGATCTTAGCACAGTATTATATGTATGTTCAGTTTACTGAGAGCTCATTTGACGTGCAGGAATGGATTAAGAAGAACTGAAACTTCTTTTTTCATCTGTGCATTGCTAGAGACAGCCTCAGTGCAGCCAAAATCCAGGGAGGATCTCTACAGTCCCTTTCCTGGTGTCTGGCTTCTGTAGTTCTCCTGTGCTTAAGAACTTGAATCTATGTCTGCTGAAGTTGTTGAGTTTCCACTGAATTCAGTGACAGAAACAGCAGAGACTTAGTGCTAAAGTCCATGGCATTGCACCAAGGAAACTGTGACCGTGGCTGTTGCATTGGTATTAGCAAGTATTTGCTGTTCCGGCTTAAAAAAAAAAGGAAAAAGAAAAGAGCCTTAAGAGCCTTGATACCATCTTCAGTGAGAGCTTTTGTTTGTTTTTATTTTGTTTTTCTTCTGTTTTGTTCATGAAGATTCCCTCTGTATTGACATATTTTTGCAGATTTTTTTTCTGTGTGACATGGTTTTATTTTAGAAATAAAATTTATGTCTTAATTGTCTTTCAGGAAATTCAAAGCTTGTTTCAGCTCCAAGTTTTTGTCAGATCGTTTTCAGTTCCAGAAACCAGTGTGAACTTTCTGAATAGTTCTTAATGTGCAGTGAGATAAAGAGAGGGTTGGAAGTACAGTGTAGCCAGTCTTATCCAAATATCTTGAGGAGACTGCTGAAAAGAAACATTAAATACATTGTATAAGATTTTTTTTTCCTAGTATGTTGTTTTCAGAAGACTATAGTGAATGGCTGATTTTTTGTGTGTGCCATTATTTTTTTTGTGTTATTGCAGTGCTGCATTTGACTAAGCAGAGTGCACTGGGTGCCTGTAGGTATGTAAATATCACCAAAAATGCATCCCAGTTAACACTGAGATGGTCTCTTAAGCTCTGAATGTCTAAAGTTACAGAGATAAAACAATATAAGGAGCCCTTGTCTGCAGTTTTAGAGCCTTGCAGCTGTGGCGTCCTTGTCTGGAGTCCCTTTTGGCATGGAACATATCCTCCTTACTTTCATCGGACTTAACCTGAACAAAAAAGGGATGTGAATTTTCCTTCATTCCTTATTCTAAATGAATTTCTCCCATGACTTTCATTTAATCCTCAGTTCCCTGTCATGACCCAAACACAGCTTGCTTATGGTAAACGGCAAACTTAGTCAGGACGTTGCCCGCTCTCCCGGGCTCACCAGCGCAATACTACTCTTGTTCTTGTCTGAAGTTTAGAGAATTTTCTGTGAATCAGTTTGTCAAAAAAAAATCTTTATACCCAGAAGTGCAAACAGGGAGAATTATTTGTAACATGGTACCACGTAAATGGTACAGGTAGTTCAAGGCCATTATGCATTCTAAGATACTAAAGTTATTTCTTGAAAACACTGCTTTCCTTTTTTGTGAAGGTCCGTGGTGTTTCATCCAAACCCTTCCCGATTGTGAATTGCTTTTTAAGGATTTTGACTTGCTTCAAGGCAGAATGAGCTAAAAAAAAAAAAAAAACTATGCATGAGTCACACAAGTTTTAGTTACTTTAATGAGTAAGGGAATAGAAGATAACACTGTGCCTTTTAGGTGCAATCCAGAGCAACCAAGACCATTTATTGTTAAGTGCTAAAGAGTGACTATTTATTTCTGCTAGGTCCCATGGAGCAAGATTGTTTGACAGGACCCTTCCCAAAACATTCTCTTTTGTCAGTGTATAGTCTACAGAGCCTGAAACAACAGTAGTCAGAGTTTTTCCTCTCAAGTTATTCTGTTAAAATATTACTTAAAACACAGCTTTGTCCCTCCTTACTTTTTAGTTATTTGGCTTGAATTTACTCTCTGACATTCCCTAAAATTTTTACAGAATTGTTAAAAAAAAAAAAAAGGTAAGTTTTGTGCTGGTGGATGGATTTCACAGAAGCAGGGCTGCTTTTCTCCATCATTTCTCTCTACTTGGCTTTGAGAATTTTTGGCAGGATGATGGATTCACTTGTAGCACTGTGTAGGGGATAGTAACTGTAGTTAAATGTTTCTGTATCAGAGAAGAGATTGCAGTATGGTGGATGTTGCCTGTGCATTCAGAAAAAGGTGAAAAGGGATCAAAAACAGAAAAGAATGTCCACAATTGATGAGGATTAATATAGATGATATTTTGAAAGTACTTTTGATATCATTTTCAACAGATTTTTTTTTTCTGGTCCTGCTACACAAAGAAAGAGCAACATCTGAACTGTAATGGCTGAACATTTGGTAAAGAATTGGTAAAATTATGGCAATTTTTGCAGTTTTTGTTACTTTAGCCAGTGCTGTTGGGAAGACAAGAAAGCAAGCTAGTTTGTGCAGGCCCAACATGAAATGAAGGAGGAGTGAGGTGCTCAGGGGTGAGGCTGCTGGTGCTGTGCTGTGAGGAGCTCTTGGGGGTTCAGGCCCTCGATGTGCAGAGAGAAGACTGCCAAAGGATAATCTGTCATCTTTGCAGAGCTTATTGGGATGCTTGAACCCATAACTGCCATTTTGTGGATTCACAATGGTGTTATAAGGGTTGTCCAGAATTAGATAAAAGATAGAAAGTTCATTCCTGTAGTCTAAAAACCCAAGTGAGGTTTTTAGATCTCACCTTCCAAAAGGAAGAGAGGCCTTGGTCATACTACAACGGAAAATGTTAGGGAACTAAGGCCAAGGAAGAAATGGGGCCAGCAGGCAGTATGTATCCTACAGCATCTTTGAGGGAATTCTGCCTTCGGACACAGTGTTTGGAGTGAGAGAGAGTTACTCCTGCAGCAAAGCAATCCTAAATCCATGCCTGGGGTATTTTTAACTCTACAGTACAAATGTAGCTAGCAAAGTCAGAAAGACAAGGTGAAGAGGAATTGCTCTGTGGTAAAAGATATGTGTTGTAAAGCAGAATTATTTTGCTATTCAGCTTCAAAGTTAGTGATCTGTTTGTGGTGTTTAAATATACAAAACGCTCCAGAGTCGGTCAGACGTGGTCACAGATATCCATCCAGATGGCAGTCAGGTAGCTGAAGTGATAGACAAAAGGAGCTCAGTCGCAGGCATGCCACTAAAGCCACCGACAATTAGGCCTATTTATAAAGCTCGCGGCATGCGGTTTCACCTGCACGCCAACTGCACAGCGAGCGGCTGTGCTGCACGTTCTAGGAAAGCCGATTAAATTCCTGAAACAAGTCAGTCCTGTGAGGTGTAAAGGCTGTCTGGTTCCTATCTGTGACACCGAGTGCTCAAAGATGTCCAGAAGCAAGAGGAAGCGGAAAGCACGGGTGAAGTTTTGCAAGCAGAGGGTGGAAGCTGCTGATTATAACTTCATGGTTAGTTTTTAGAGTAAGGGAGTTATCAGGAAACTGGTGGTATTTCTGCATCAAGCCAACTACTACTTGAAATGCTTGGGGTTTATAGTTCTGGTCTTTGTAACTGGGAGTTGATGTATTTCCAAGAATCAGCTGACTGTTTTTACCTAAGAGATCCCTCATTATCACAGGGACCAGGGTACTTTCAGTGCCCTTGAATTTTCCTCCCTTATCCCGATAGATTATATGGTCTTAGTCTTTTGCATTGAAGGTTAAGTATTATATAGAGATTAGGATATACAATAGGCATGGTTTGTATAAATATCAAAAGAAGAGAGGCAAAATCAGCAAGAATGTGTATCTATCTCAGAAAGTCACATCTTGCTAAATTGGTTTTGCAGCAGAGAAACGGATAGTAGAAATTTAAGTTCATTAGTGAAAATTGAGATAATACTATCTCAGACATACCTTTGTATTATTCCTGATTTAGGAGGACGGCATAGAGTATTCTAACTGCAGAAAGATATGCTAGCAACTTCAGATTCTACAAGAGCCACAAGTAAACAGAAGTATGTGATTAGGCTTACCTTTTTTTATTTTTTTTTTCCTAGAAATAAAAAAAAGTTTCCTAATGCTCTTCTGTTGTCCTTCAATGTGCGGGTATCTCTGTGTACCTGTGGAGGATTTGTATGCATCTTTAACCCTCAATTTGACCTGTCATGCAATTCTTTAAAAATTATATAAGCTTAATCAGTTGATCTCAAAATAGCCATTGTAAGGCTGTATGCCCCACAGCAAGTACCTAACCCTGATCACTGAAGAATATTGCTTCAAAGAGGGGCTTGATGATTCAATTACTGTAAATTAAATTCCTTGATCTCTCTGCTGACTCTTAAAAATGATACTAGAGCTACAGCCTTGTCCAGTTGAGCAATGTCACTCGTTCATTTTATATGGACATCAGGCTGCAGTTGTGTGAAACTATTTTAATGATTGGCACATTCCCTGGAAGCTGGTGTGGCCACAGCAGCTCTGCATGGAGTCCCTAAAAGGGACTGTATTGCAGTAGCTTACCATCCTAATGAGCCCGTTAATCAACAGTACTGCTGAGCAGCAGTGAAGCATCGCCAGGCTGTGGTCGGGCTCTCACCTTCTGTAAAAGGAGCACGCTTTCCACTGGCATGATTTGCAAGTGCCAGTTGTAATTTGTATCAAAGGGAACAGACTCTGAAAAATCAGACTTGGGCCTGCTATGTGCTTGCAGAAACCTCAAGATACTGCTCTTCTTGTGTCTTGCAAATCGATAGGATAAAAATGTGTGGAGTTTACATCCTGTTTTGTGAATGCATTAGTATGGGAATGACAGTGTGATTGCAGTGTTCTTGGTTTTCCAGGAAAGAGGGCATGTCTTGGCACCTCCATGACTGGCAATATAAACAGTGGGTTTCTTGTCTTAGTAGTTGAATCCTCTTTCATCTCTGTAAATCTCTCTTCTAAACACATTTGTTTACTTGTTCAAAGGTAGTTGGAGAGCTTGACCTTGAAACCATGCAATTTAAGAAGAGGGAAAACATCCTCCTTACTTTGTTGTCTATACTTTTATGAAATTTTTCTTTTGTTCATTTCATATTTGAATATTTTCAAGTTATGTTCATTAGAATCAAATTATGCATGTATTGCACTGACAGCTTCCTACCAAACACAGTCTTAGATGTTCTTTGAGCTGGTGGATTGATCCTTCCCCTCTCCTTCCTCCTCTTCCTCTCTCTGGATCTGATTCAGATCTGTGATCCATCTGGAAACAGAGCCAGATGGTCCTAACACAGTGTGTACAGCACAAGTCCTCCCAGTCTGGGATGGGAATTGGCACAGAATCAAATTGGAGTTCAAAAGTTTAACCACCATACAGTAATTTACACATCTGCAAATAAACTGAGCTAGTCCTTTCTTTGCACACTATGTGAAATGGTCTTTCATGTTGTGACTGCTCAAGAGGAGGATATAGGATTCCCATAGTCTACATGGAATTCAGGAATAACACCACCATAAAATTATGGATTTCCCTTGTTTTTAAAGCTGACACAGGCTGAAAGGCTTTGGATTGCTTTCTGTCTACATGAAAATGAATCTTCAGTTTTTGTGTAGTTTTTTATGCTTTGTGAAATTCCCATGAAATGCGACACTTCAGGCTATGCAGACCCTGTGTAAAACGAGGAACTGAACCATGAAAAATGCACATCCTTAACTACTGAGCAAAGAGTAAGTACTTGGAAAATAGTCTCTGGGGCCTGTAAAGCCATTTTGGATGTTATATGTTTTAAGTACTCAAAGTTTATGAAGGAAAACAATGTACTGATTCCAACTGGTAGGAGCAGATTACAGAGTAATCTAATCTTCCTTTCCATAGTAATCTTTTAACCTGAAGTATGCAAAAACTGATTTATGAGAAAGATGAACATGTTCCTGAAATAAAGACATTCACAAGCTGACAAATATCTACAAGCTTTCAAAAAGTACCCTGCCACCAATGATTGCATTATGAAGTACTTCAGCTAAATATATGCATACAATGTACAGCGTAATATAGTGGGGAAAATAACATTTGCTTATACATTTTTCAAGATTAAATACTCCCATAGGTATTTTTAATGGTTATTATAGGGTGCCAAAGTAACTTATCCTAATACAGAAGCTGAGGATATTAAGGATCTTTTAAAGGGGCAAAAGGTCAAACATGTTTTTAAAATGTGTGATAATTAGTAACCGCTGACTGCTACTCCATGCAAATAGTTATATGGTATAATGACATGTCAAAAATGAAACTCTTAGAATGTCTTTGGATATAATTTCTATATCCAGGTGTGTTTGAATTACTTTAAGTTATATTTTAGCACTGTCTGTCTTTATTTTTTTGCAAATATGCATGTGTATGCATTTCTGTAGTTCGTGTTCTCCTGGGTGAAATCAAAAAACTGGAGTAACAGACTGTAAACACGTCAAATTCTCCTTTTCATTACTGTGAGGTAGTGGCCCTCTTGGAGCTTCTGCTTGTAACTGTATTAAAATATTAAAAATAAAACAATAAAGAATTAAATTCTGCATGGATCTGAGGACTATGGTTAGAGGTGGGCAGAAGACAGTGTTTACTGCAATTTGGGAAGGTAGAATTAGCCAAGAGTTGAGTATTTACACAAATTGAATGAAGAAAGATGGAAACTTTTGTTTGCTTATTTATGAAGGATGAGGACTAGTTTACTGTCTTAGTGCTACTTATTTTCACGTGCATGGGTTGAGGTACTGACGGAGGCATTGAAGAGAACAGCGTATGGGAGCATCCTTGCACTGCCCACATAGACACGAAGGTTATCAGTGCACACACGGACAGGCAAGGCAGCAAACACTTGACACTCAGCAAGGCCAAGCTGCCATGGGAAGGAAGACAGGAACAGCATCTCTTCATCTCTTGTTTTGAATCAAGACATGGAAAAGTACTGTCATGTTGTGTGTCCCTGATGGCTGCAGCAGTTGCACACTTGGGAAACATACGGGTTTAGAGTCCTCTTCAGAGTTGTGTACAAAGTAGGAATAAAAAATCACTTTAAACTGTGAAGTTTATAATTTTAATGTGGTTTCTTTGTTGTTTTATTTCCAGGAAAGAAGGATTTTTTCAGGTTTGGGGTCCGTGAGGCATTTACAGTTTTCTGTATTTAAATTTTCTTGCTAAACCATGTGCTGTCAAGCCAGGAAAGGAGAACATACAGATCTTCTGCCCCCTAGTGATACAATAGAGCTGAGTTTTATTAGCTGCTAAAAGTATGTTTTCAGTAATTTTTGTTTGAAATTTCCTCCCAGAGATCTTAGTGAAGAGACTTTTATTGCAGTATGTGCCATGCAAATTGACTTATTTTTTCATTTACCTCTTCTTTACCTTATTTTTTCCCTTGACAGCAAGAAAAGAAGTATTCTTCCCTCTAACAACCTAAGTAGTTTGTTTGTTCTTTCATTTTTAAATGGTCCTGAAGATGACCAAAATGATTTTTAAAAGTGAGGGGGAGGAAATATTCAGAGTGCATGGGATCAGGGGGAACTGTCGGCTTCTGGATGTAAGAACAAGACTGGAATGCTTCAGACCCAAAGATTTATGTTTCTGAAAAGTGACAAGTTAAAGGCTGGAGAATAATGCTTTGATGATTAACTTGCACCGTAAACCAAAAGACCTCTGGATAAAGTATACAAAGTGTATTTAGGGAAGAAGAGTTTAAGGTTTGCCCTCAGGTTCCTTGAAAAGACACATCAAAGGAAGGAAAGTGAGTGAGAGAGTCTCTGTAGAGAAAGGTCTCCCTGGAGCCAAGAAAGCAAGCAGGGTTAACTTGCTAACTTGGGGAGAGATTGCTATGAAAGAGCAGATCCTAAAGGTTAGTTCAAGTTACAGCTTGGGATAGCAGACTTTTCTTTGGAATTTTCTGTTTTTCTTCTGACTTTTCACCATTCCCTGAAACAGAGACACTTGTACTGTTTGCTAGGAGGAAGAATGCCGTCATTGCTTCTGCTGTTACAATTCACTGACCTCAATCACTGAAATGCTATTGAGGAGGAGGAATAAGTATGGCATGTCTGAAGTGGGTTTCTTTAAATGGCAGGTGGGGCATTAAAGACTTCTGCCAGTATTGGCAGAAATAGGCCTATTTCCTCCTACTTAACCTCCTGCTACACATTATTACCTCTCCAGAGAAGAACCTTGACATCCTCTGTCCCTGTGTCTGCTGCCTTCACTTGTCCCTCAGACCCGACTTCCGAAGTGCATACCCCACTCACCACTTCAGAAAGGCCTGGTCATTTTGAAAGCCAGGCCACAAGACAGCTGTGGGTATGGCAGGGTTGTACAGCACTTAACACTTGATGAGTTTCAAGTACCTGAAGTGAAAAGTGTCCCTATTGGCAGACTTTTACTCCTGGACTCCATGTCACAGCAGCCTGCTGATTTGTGCAGAGCGCTGTGTCGGCATGGGCAGAAAACATATATATATATAGACACATATATGCTTTTGATAAAGATTTTTAACTGTATTCCTTAATATTAGGAAAAAATACACTAAGAATTCAGGTTGATGAACATACTCTTGAAAATTAAGAAATGCCTGTACATCCTGGCTTTGTGTGCATATGTACCCCCTTTGTGTGCAAGCTGATACAGTTTGTGATCACAGAGGAGTATGGTGTTTTCCACAGCTGCCCTGCTTCAGTCAGTGAACACCATCACACCTGTGCACTTAATGAATGCCTTTTAAATAGGCTGTCTTATCATCAGTATTTCTCAAAGCTTTTGGGATTTACTTCATACTGTCTAAACTCCATTATAAAATGTTTGTTTTCCTCAAGGATTTTTCAGTGGTTTGTCACTAAATGTTATCCAAGAACTTTACAAATGCCACGCTACTCCCAAGAGCTGAAAGGGCAGCATTATCTTTGCATTATAGATAAGGAAATGAGGCACAGAGAGTGTACGTATTCTGAATTCAGAAAAAAATCAGTAAGCCTAGCTGCTGGTTTGGGGACTGTTTTGACTGTCTTTTCAGATTTGATATAGCACTTTGCATTTCTGCTTTTCCTTTACTTAAAAAAAAAAAAAACTTTTTGTTTTAAACTCTTACCCAGCCTGTCAAAGTTTTAGCTCTCTGACCTGTCTAGACATGAATCGTTTCTCCCCTCTCCATATCAACTTCTATTCCTCTTCATCAGTTTATCAATACTTATGGAGAAATTAATGTAAATGAATAGATGATGTAAATGAATGGATGAGGCAAAAGTCAATTCAAGTTGACTTAAACATTTTCCTTCCCACGCTTGTTTCCAGCTCTGTGCTAGAGCACTACTGTATTCTGGCACTTCAGCTGTGCTTGTGAGATGCTGTGATGAATTTGACAGAGAAATATGTTCTTCTGAAAAATTGCTCAACTGGGAAAGAGGTGGGCTTAGGGGAGAGGTATTTTTGTTTTTTAGTACTGTTGAATTATGCAGTCCAGTTCTCTGTGTTGGGGCATACATTCTTTCACCAGCTGAAACCTCAGTTTGGTCTGAGACAGCAGAGGAAGGGAGCTTGTTGTGGTGGTTGTGCTTCTGTATCTCAGAGCAAACTGCTATATGGTCAGAGTGTGTAATAATTCCCCGAATCATCTTGTAAAAAAGCAAGACCTTTTTTGGCATTAGGGTCATCTTAGAAAGACTACGTTTCTATAATTATTGATTAAAGTTAGGTACTGTGAATCTCACTTTGCCTAGACCTCTATAGCCAACCACGAAATTGAATTCATAAATTTTTTTGGTATTGCTTTGTACTCATATGAACCATGCTGTATGATAACACCTGTATAATACACACTACTTTATCCATGCTGAGTCTAAAAGAACAAGTTGGGAAGAATATTTGTGAACTCAGGGAACTGTCTCTGCTATGGCTATGAATAAACATCCTGAAATGCTTGGAACTACCAAGCTGGTCTAGATGGAAATCTGCCTGTCCTACAGTTCTCATTAGGAAGATAGTGATTCTGTGCCAGGTACCTGTAGGACTGGAGGGACACCTAGCAGCCATATGGTTACAAAGGCTGGACTTGGTTAATTTCCATGCCTAGCAGTCATTCAAGAAGTTTTAGCCTCATTGCCTCAGTTGAACAAAAACATGAGTAGAGAGACTTCCAAAATAGAGAAAGCCAGAATCCTATTTGCTAATGCATTTTAGCAGAGCCATTCTTGACCACTGGAATGTGTCTTCCCAAGCCAGGTCAAATGGTGAGATGTGTCTTCAATGGCCCATGACAGTGCACATGCTGGTCAGGATATCTGTTTATTGAGTTATTGATTATTGAATATCATGGACAGAGGCTGCTCAGTGGGCATCTGCATTTGCCAAAGCAAAAACTTTTAGTGCCGTGTAAAAAAGATGAGTGCTTCAAACTCTTTTCTCACAGGCATATCAAAATTATAGCCTTCCTGTGAAATTCTGTTTGGTCCAAAGCCATTCAAGTCCCTTGGAGTGTGATTTGTTGATGGAAATTTTAAGGCAGCACTACAGGTGTTCACAGAATCCTCTCTCAGAGTGCTTCTCACACTGCACTGTGAAAACCCTTTTTAATGTCTTTTTGGTGCAAAGCACATCGCAGGCACTGATGGCCTGCACTCTTTATGTGATAACTCATTTGAACATAGCAATGCAGTAATCCTAAGCAGCCTTACTGTATTTTCAGAATTTCATGTGAACCAATTTGTAGATGATTGACACACTTTTTCCTGAGGTAGATCAGAATGAACTACTTTGTTATACTACAGTATTTGGACTGCTGTTTGGCTATGGTTGTCAATAGATTGGTGTTTTCAGAAGCATTCCGTTGGAGAGGTTGTATCAGTAAGATTTTTTTTCTCTCCAGCAATGGCTACCAGCATCACATATGTAGTTCAGACAAGATCATCTTCTCATAAAATGCCAATACACTGTGGTCAAGAAAACAAACTAACTTGATAAATTAAGCCATTTTACTCCTGTTACTATCTGAGGATACTGCTCATCTGAAACATAGTGCTATCCATGAGGAAGCCACCTGAAGAAGAACTAATGGTTACTTATCCCAAAGAAACTGTGATTTCTTTACATATCAGTGTGAATAAGATGACACATACTGTATTCTTGATTTACCTACTCTTCACCCATACTGTACTAATAATTGTCAGGGAATCAGAAGAGTGGTCCAGCTGGCTCAGACCTTTGTGCTTGTCATAAAGGAGACCATGTAGAAGGTCATAGTGATTCTAAGAGGACCAGTTCATATTTGGGCATCATTTCAGAGCCTTGATCACAAAATCACAGGATAACTGAGGTTGAGAAGGACTTCTGGAGATCATCTAGTCCAAGCAGAATCACCAAACAAGCAGAATCACCTAGAGCATATTGCCCAGGATTATGTCCAGATGTTTTTTGAACATCTTCAAGGAAGGAGATTCCACAACCTCATAGAGAAACCTGTTCCAGTGCTTTGTTACCTTCATAGTTCTCATGTTCAGTAAGAACTTCCTGTGTTTCAGTTTCTGTCCACCAGTATTCATACTATCCCTGGGCAACACTGAAAAGAGTCTGGCCCCTTCCTTTTTATATCCTTTGTTCAGATACTTGTACACCTGCATAAGATCTCCCTTCAGCTTTCTCTTCTCCAGGCTGCACAGGCCCATCTCTCTTGGCTTTTCCTCATATGAGAGATGTTCCAGTCTTTTCAGCATCTCAGTGTCTGTTCTCTGGGCTACAATAGTTTCATGTCTCTCTTGTACTGGGGAGCCCAGAACTGGACACAGTGCTCCAGTTGTGGCCTCAACAGACTGAACAGAGAGGAGAATTGCCTCCTTTGACCTGCTGGCAGTCATTACATGGTCTCTTGCAGGCAATGTGATTCCTCCATAAGCCTGTCAGGACAGTGACAACAGTAGTGTTGGCCTTTGAATTAAATGTATGGATGAACTGGGGAGAAAGTTACTTCTTTGTAAACTCTTATTTATAAGTAAGGATTTTGCCTTCATTATTCTCCAGTTATTTGCCTATCATATTGCAATAGGACAGCAACAAAAACATGGTAGTATAGAAATATTATGTTAAAAATTGTGAAAGTAATCTTTGTTGTTGCTTTTTCTGTGGTAATGAAACATGTCATGCTTGTATTGACATTCACGGGCTGTCTTTCATTTTAAAGGTGTCGTGATCATTCCCTTTTAAAAACAGAGCTGTTTTGCATGTGCTGTGAAAATGCTGGAAAATTTCACTAAAAATAGTTAGGACATTCCAGTTTTGCTTTAGCTGAATTTCTCATTTTTCAGTAATGTTCTTTTGTGTGCATGTGTGGTTTGTTTTTTCTCTTTAAAATTATAAATAAATCTTTTAAAAGCCCTGCTTACTGGGCAATGCTGTGAGAACCACAAACATGTTGTGGCATATCAAGAAATGCCAGTACATATCTTTATATATATTTAATGTAAAATACATAGAAATATGGTTTCTCTACATATAGTGATTATTTTTGGCATTTCTGCTCTTCCCCCCAACTGTTGTATTCGCAACAAGAACCATATTGCATCTGAACCACCTTGCAAATGCTCTAATAGCTCAAAAATATTTTGAATCTATGTTCTTTCTGGACGTAATGAAGAATATTGCATACAACATATTTGAAAGTGATTTTTTGTTGTTTCAAATGAAATTCAGAGAGTCAAAAAAAGTTTTTAATTTCTTTCTCTTGAGGTTTCAAATCTTCATGGTGTCACTGCTGCTAGCAGAGAAGCATCCAGCAAATCAAAATTTGAAGCAGGTTTATTCTTACAAAACATTGGTCTCACTGTAACCAGTTTTAGGCTGTCAGTTGGTTTTCCTTTGCTAGATACTGATGTGTGCCAATGATGGAGATGGCTTCTGCTGCCTCTCTTCCAGTTGTAAGAATTTAGGGAAAACATAATTTCCCTGTCCCCAAAAAGGTACATATATCGATAGTCCAGCAGCACTATGGCTATTTGTTACCATATCTACACCATGTCTTCCATTCATCAGGAATTGTTCTGGGTTAAACTTAACTGCTTACTTATTTTCAGTGAATTAGTTTGAGGTTTTTTTAATTCTTGACCCAGTCTTCCATGGGCATGTATAAATTACTGTAATGTGTAAGGTAAGGAGTTCTTCTGAGTAAGAGAGGCCTGAACTATTTTTTCCAGCACTGACATTTTTGCAAAGTGTGCCTGAAATTTTTGCTTTGGTGACTGTACTGAAACCTCTTCCCTCCCTTCCTCTCTCCCTCCCTCCCTCCCTCCCTTCTTTCCTCTCTCCCTTCCTCCCTCCCTTCCTTCTTTCCTCTCTCTCTCTCCCTCCCTCATGTTATTTTTCTTTTTTACTCTACCCTCTGTTGCATGTCCAAGGGATGATATTATGCACAGCAGTTTCTACTCCAGCTGTTTCAGTTTCATCATCTATAAAATCTGTACTATGATATTTACAGTCTTATAAATGTTCTTTTGAAGTTTGCATCTAAAATTACCTTCTTACAGCATTTTCATGAAGGTCCATGGAAATGACTTAAGGCTTCTCTCTGGAGAATGATCGGGGTTTTCACTAGGATTGAATTAGGGTACTTGAGGACAGAAGCACCCAAGTCCTTGTTGCTGTCAGGATGGAAGGAGACAGCAATGGGAATTGGGCCAGAATTCCCAATGGGAATTGGGAATTGGGACAGAATGGGAGGGCCAAAGCAAAGAGACCCGGGAAGGGACCTGGAGAGCTGTGTTTGCTTATTAAAGTCACGCTTATTACTCTAAAAGAGATGGGAGTGGCAATTAGATGCTATTGTTTGAATAAATCTCCAACAGGAACTGCCTCCCCTTCAACTTTGTGAGAACTATCTAGAATCAAATGATACCTAAAGAGACAAGTACTGGAAACCAAATGTGGAAGTCTGCTAAAGCCTGTCAAAAGAACCCATGGGCTTTGAAATAGTGTTACAATAATAAGCATAAAGTTTTTATGCCTACTTATGCATAATACTCAAAATTTTTTAACGGAGTATATGAGAAATATAATTAGAGTTGGCTGGATACCCACAGAAATTCTTACATATATTTTTTTAAGTACTTAGATATGAAACAAAATTAAGGTTGTTCTATTATAGGATTGTTTTTATGTATAAAATTAAAATGCAATGGTTCAGAAGTTATTAGTATGTATTATGAGACACAGCTTACAATGAAGTTCCATTTCATTTACCATTTATCTCTCATTTATTCAGAAGCAATGATCCTTGAATCTCAGTGCCAAAGGGAAAATTAACACTCTATTTGAATCCATTTTTACTTTGGGATTTCTAGTTGTAATTCTCTCCCTGCCATTTTAATTATCATGCTTAGCTCAGCCTGTCCCTCAGACAGCTTCCACCCATGTTAACTTTGCCGCAAAAAAGGAGAATTTGTGCTCTCATATGAATTTTTAAGGAGGCAGAGGGTGTCCATCAGTCCTTTTTTGAGTGCATATTTTTCAGAGTATGATGTAAGTGACACTGCTGCCTGGAGAGCTGTGGAATATTTTTCCAGGGCCATGTGGATAATAGACATGCTGGAAAATGTTTTTTAGAATGACTATTTTAAATCTCTTAAGAGTTGCACTAATGAACTAATTCAACAATCTTTTTTTTCTCCATCAAAAAATCACTTGTAAAAATGTCAACTGAATCTGTATTCCATACTTTTTTATTGTATTTAAAAACAGAAGCCTCGAATGAAAACCTCAGAATGAAAACTGTATCCAGTAGCGCTTTATTCATGCCTCTCTCAGGTTTGCTGGCCTCTTACTTCCAGTGAGATAGGTCATATAAATAAAATTTTGCTTTCAAGCATTCATAAGAGAAGCATTATTAAATCCTCTTTCAGTAAGGCTTCAATAAGCAACCATTATCTGATATCTCATATTGTGAGATTAATAACAGACTTCAGGGATATGGGGGGTGGGAAGGGTGTAGAAGGGACCTGACCTTTGCAAAGCTGTCGCTGAAATTAAGATCACCAAGTCAGGATTTTTGTTAGAGCCTTGATCATCAAACCCTGGGACATCCTTGTGAGGCCTCTTATTGTGTAATGGAGTCCTGTTTTTCTGTACTTTCAGTGATTTTTTTTGCATATGCTCCAACAACATATCTTGGGCTTTGTAGCCACTCTCTCTGCTTGTGAGCTCATCAGTTTATGTCCTTGATTAACCAAGCTCCCGTCTCATGGGAGGGGAATATTAGTGCAGTAATCTTCTGTGGAAGAACCTGCTTCCTTGAAACATGTAAAAGTTAAAAGTGTTTGTAAGCTAATAATTACTGGAAGTTGTCCAAAGGAGAGGCTTGTCCCTCTTCAGGAAAAAATCTGTTTTCCGATGTGCTAGAGACTGGCATAATTTAAGTTACTAGCTTGTCTGCATGAATCTATTGCTATAATTCTCTCTCTTGAGACTAAAACATAACGAGAAGGAACTTTAAATTTCTAGGAAGCAGTAGACATATTGTTTACACTTCTGATGTTGCCTTTATGGCTTTTTAATAGCTATTCTGTAAGTCAGAGTCAAGAATAAAAGATGATGTGCATTGCTGCAGGTCTCTGTTCAGCAGTGTTCTTGTAATGATTAATCCATTAATCAGATATCTGCATTAGCCATTGGCCTCAAACACACTCACAAAGTGTTTTCCTTTTGTTTGAACTCTTTCTAGATGCATGTAGCAGTCATCTCTCACATTTTTAGCATCTCTATTGTTGCTCTTTGTTGGTCCTGCTCTTAAAGTCTGCATATCATTCCTTTGGCTTCTTATCGCAAATGGTGTATGCTTCTTGCTTATATGAGACCACCTTTATGGTAAATTGCTTCATGTGGGCTTATTTAGTGTAGAAAAAGCACAGGTAGTGCTTGTCTGTTTCTAGATTCCTTTACTTTGTGTTAGAACCTCAAAGCAGTTTCTCTGTTGTTTATTTTCTAAGTGAAAATATCCATCATGACTTTGAATTGACTTTTTGCTTTTAAAAATTCAGTCTAAGAATGCCTTACATTGAAAGTCTGAAAACAGAAGCAGCAGAATCATTGTTCGTTCACTAAATATTGTGTGTAAAATTGCCATAAAAGGAGTAAAGACAAATAAATTCACCATCGATAAATTAACGGTGAAATGCTAGGTTGAGAAATAATGCTTTTTACGTTTTCTGGGATCTCCCTCATGTAAACTGGAACAGTATTCTAGTAGGAATGAGTGCTGAAGGTGTTGTGAAACTTAAGCGTTCCTATCCAAACATACCACATTGTCTTTGGTCCTAAATGTGGCTATGTCATCTGTTGTTTTTGACATGTATTTTGTTGTAAAAATAGCTTTCTGAAACATGCTTTAAAAGTATGAGTTGAAAGGCCCTATACAAAAAATCTGCAGTCCTCCTTTAAGCCATTTATGCTTGCGTGAAAGCATTTATCATGAAATGGCCATGGCTTTATCATATGTTATAAGACTTCAAACTTGAGAGGGGGACATGTCTAGATAAGTATATTTAAGCAGGTATAGATATGTTTGTGTGCATATATACATTATTTTATTTCTGTAAACAAATGCATGTATGCACACAAACACCCACTCAGATATGCATTACTGCAAGACAGGGAGATAAAATAATTCCTATACTGTAGAAGTGACCTGCTCTAGCAGGGACACCCAGAGCATGTGGCACAGGCTGGCATCCAGGTGGGTGTGGAAGATTTCCAGAGAAGGAGACGGCACAACCTCTCTGGGCAGCCTGTTCCAGGGCTCTGTCACCCTCACAGTGAAGAAGTTCTTCCTCATATGGAGATGGAACTTCCTGTGTTTCAACTTACACCCATGTCCCCTTGTCCTGTCACTGGTCACCACTGAGAAGAGCTTGGCACCTTCGTGCCTACATTCCGCCTTCACCTACTTAGACATATTGGTCAGATCCCCTCTCAGCCTTCTCTTCTCCAGGGAAAACAGGCCCAACTCACTCACTCTTTCCATGTACCATAGATGCTCCATTCCCTTAATCATCTTTGTTGCCGTCCGCTGGACACTCCCTAGAAGCTCCACATCCCTCCTGTACTGGGGAGCGCACAGCTGTCCACAATACTCCAGGTTCGTCCTAACCAGAGCTGAGCAAACTGGCACATTTGCTTACCTGAAGCCCTTCTCCCTCTCCTCCCCATCTCTGGATCTGGTGGTGGCTCTTCTGTATGTGGTGATGCCTCCAGCATTGAACCCCATCATCTACAGCATGAGGAACAAGGAGATGAAGGATGTCCTGAGGAAATTGATTTCATGGACATTTTTCAGTACTGATAAAATTGCCATTTCCCTCCACTATTAAAATTTTGTATCCCAGCTCCATTGAACACGGTTTCTTCATGTTGTTTTTACTGTGGCTTATTATTAGTAGTAATAATAATGCTTGTCATGTTGTTACATGAGTACTTGCAGTCATGGTACTCTTTCTGAGACTGCTCTCTCTCACCTGGTCCATTAAATTGTGTCAAATGGTGGATCAAGATTGCCTGCCTCACTGGCTCCTGTGTACTATTAAAGGTCCTACCCAGTGCACTGCCTGAAGGCTGGGCTTCTTCCACAGTTGGTGTCAATAATATGCTCAGGAACCTGCACATGGAAGGGCCTGCTGAGCAGCTTTCTCCATGGCTTCAGGACCAAAAAACTCATCATCTTGTAGTGATCTCTTCAGAGAACACAGGGTGGATTTGGGAATCACTTATCAGGGACCAGGAATGGTGTAGATGTTGAGTGGTCCTGCATTTACATTGCCAGAGCTGTGCCATATGTTAAAGCACAGGGTCAGATTCATGTCTTTCTGCAGGGAAGCTGGCAATGCCAGGAGAGCAGTGAGTGGAGCCACCCAAGGGGAGAGGTCCTCCAAGGTGGAGGCCCCTAAAGGTAACACACTAAACCCAGGTATTTGGGGGCAAGGCACAGTTCTGCAATATCAGGAGAAGGAGGGAGCGGCTGGCACACAGCAGTAAGAGGGAAGGGACACTCTCGGAAATACGAGGGGCAGGATCTAGAAGCGTACCTGGGCACAACTAGTGCCCTCAGACATGTCCACAGTTCCCCACAGCACCTGACAGATCCACAGACCCCTGAGGGGGATGTGAGGCCACAGACCTCATTTGGCTGAGTCTGCTTCCCACCCTGGGCAGAACAGCACCAGTGGAGACACCTCCTGGTCCCTGTGTATCCAACTGCCCATCTGCTCTGTGAAGCAGCACCATGAGCTCAGGGTCTTGTGTGTAGATCAGGGGAGGGAACTGTGTGAACAGCCATCAGAACCAGAGGAGGGGTTGTTGAGATGAGAAGGAAGTGGAAGAGGGTGTGGAAGGATCTTGGAGAGAAAAATCCTGACGTTGAATCCAAGACAATATTCAGAGTGTGGGTCCACTACAGCGAGCTCATGGTGCAGAGGCAGACAACCCTGCTGGACTAGCCCAACACATGGCCTGGGAAGCAGATGAAGAAAGATCAATGCTGCCCATCCTCCCAGCTCATAGGGGCATCAACCCTCCTGACGGGTGGCACCAAATATAAGGCTGAGAGCCCTTGTAGGGCCCTGCCCTGAAGGAAGCAGGGCCCAGGAGCCACATCACTTTGCTGCTGTCTCTCGGCACCTGTCCCTATCTCACGTCCTTGAGACAATCTCCCCCACTCTGCATGCTGCCCATTGCTCCAAAGGCCCCATTCAGAGCAGGCTCC
>JAVCKT010029262.1:0-10352 GCA_032273925.1 Rhynchotus rufescens | reverse complement strand
ACCAATTGTTTATGTTAATTTATGACCATAATGGGTTAAGGAGATAACTAAATAGGCACCCTTTTAAATTCATATGAAGCTTACAGTGCCCTAAAAACAAAAAAAAATCAAAGTTTCTTATACAGTAATTTTGGTCTGTGTAATTGCTTTTAAGTAATCTGCAGAAATAATCTGCAGAGTTTGGTGTTAATGTATCACTTTTATAGTTAAAATTCTATTTTCGTACAAATCCATTGAAAGAAATGCAACTGCCTGTGAGAAAACATGTTTATGCCCACATACTTGAAGATGTGGTCTCAGAAAGTCTGATGAGGTTGGTGATTATAGGAAGGTGATAGTCAATCTGGAGAGAGTCTCTCACAGAGAGCAGGGAGTCTACAGTCCCTTATAGAGAGCACAGAAAAGAGAGCTCTTGCTATTCCTCTTCATTATGACTGATGGGGTCAGAGGCCGCTGAAATCCTTGCACTTGGTTTAGGGATTCCCGATAATGCAGGCAAGAGAGGAAGTCACCTTGCTAAAAAAAATCTATACACAACTATTTTCATCCCTGCGTAAAGTGTCTCAGGTACCAATAGAGTTCCTTACAACAAGCTAACACATTTTGACAACAAAATTACTGTTAATCTGATTCACACAAAAACTGGAAAAAGTAGCTTTATTTTGCTATTCCAAGGAGATTTTGAGAAGAATATCCTCATATTCCATTTTCTGCAAGAGATAATTCCTTCTTTATGTACAAAATGTGGTAAATTTGTACCTCCTGGTGCTAAATCTGTGGCAATTGCAAATATATTCTCAGAAACACAGATGTAGACTCATAGACTGAATTGACCCTACTCCAGGAAGTCTTTATGTCATTTCCACTGCTGGAGATCAATACATTTTTTATGGCATTTATAAAGCATGCTAGCCTATCTGTATATAACTGCAATGCAGATCTGCCAGCTATAATTTATTAATATCCTATTAAAGTATTTTCTAATGTTTTCTATTTTATTTTTTTTTCTAATATGTAGTCCATTAATAGCAAATATAGACAATTTAACTCATGAATTGCACATTTAAAATATGACTTGGAATAACAATGTATAGTAGTTGTATATGTCTCAGCTGTAATAGGAAATTATGGTAGTCATTCCACTCTCAATTAATCTTCTGTTGCATTAAATAGATGATTTACCATCTGTTCCTTAAGACCTTCTTAGAGTAGGTTGAATTAAAAAAAACCATGGAAAAGTAAACCACAAATTCCAAATTGGAGAGTTTTAGGGAAAAAAAATGTAATTGACAGAAGTAAATTCAGGAAGAGAAAATATGATAAAGTCTGTCTGTGGTTGATAATGGGAGTACTGAAGTTGCCATTGACAATATTCCTCCTGCAATATATGATGATAGTCTTGGCATATCTCTTTGAATGTTTCACAAAATCATTTTACTGTAGAAGAATTAAAACTAAAGCAAGAATATATTATTTAAACATCATAGCTCCCTCTTCTCCCCAAGAGGTAAGCAGAAAAGGTGCGTTTGCCTTTTCTTTTATTGAATTGGATTCTGTAGATCCTCTAGATGGAAGTCTTATTTTGTATAAGCCACTATGTCCCATTAAGGCATTGGTCTCCTAAAAAATGACAATATTCACAGACTAGTTTCTCACTGATATTAATTTGGAGTGAAAAACAGTTTTGTTTACCGGGCATATACCTGGGCGCAACTGGAAAAAAAAAAAAAGTGTTCATGTGCTGACTAGAAATTGCATTATTTGCTGTAAAGAAAGACAATCTCTTACAGAAAACCACATTGCAAGGCTAAAACACACTTTTAGAAACCCTTTTGAAACCTTAGGTTTCCCTTGTAACAGCAAATCTGGTACTTATTTATCTGACAGATATTGTTAAACTTGAGTCCTCTCATATTTGCTTGATTAATACAGCAGGCTTTTTCTATTTGTTTTCCATAGCATGACAGGAAGTGGACCAATGCTTAAAGCCCCCAGATTAGTTGTGGAAAAGCATCAGTCATCAGATGAAATTTTCCTATACAAGGGCGGCAAGTTCATGACTGGTTCTCAAACCACAGCTGTGGGCGAAGAAAAAGGTTTCCCCAGAAGCATAGTAGAGAAGCAGCAACTTATCATTAGCAGGCACCGGTCACCCACTAAGAGACTCCACGTGCTTGGAAATCAAGTCACACGAGTGTTCCCAGAGAACGTCAGTGCTTCTCAAAGAACTGGAGTGTCTTTCTCATTCTCTAAAAAAGTCCCTTTGAAGCTTGAGTCTTCGGCCTCAGTATTCAGTGAGAACTTTGAAGAAGGGAATGATTGTAGTGAATCCTTCAACCATAAAACAAAGCAAGCTCCTGGCACTCTTTTGGAGGAGGATGTAAAAGCAAGCCTGGATAAAGGGACACCTATTCCACAAGACCATATGGATTTGGATAATGGTTCATCAAGATACACAGCTACCAAACCTAAAATGCTAAAGGAAAATGATAAAGGCAGTGATAGAGAATTAGAAGAAGCAGGTAGTACTCATCCTTCATTTTCCAAAGTCAAAACTCAGCTTTCAGTTTTGGATTTTTCTGGTTCACTTAGAGAAATAGAGCAAGACAGCAAATTGAATGAGTCTGAGCAATTGCTGGAAACACTTGTTTCACGTTCATGCCAGACTAGCAATTTTTGTAAACAGCAAAACCTCTACAAGCACAGCAATGCCCACCTGCCTGAGCAGTTACCTGGGCTCCCAGCACATCGAGCACCTGAGCAGGTTGGTGGCAGCAACATTCATGATAGTCCTGGGGAGGTCAAAAGAGAGCGATCTTTGGAGAGTGCAGATCTTGTCAGAGCTCAGCACGGGAAGATGGAAATGCTTCCAAGGGAGACAGTGGTTGAAGAGGTAAAGCCCCAAGCATTGCCTTTTCTTCATGTAGTGAGCAAAGACGGCAGCACTGCTCTGCAGTGGCCCACAGAATTACTTTTGTTTACAAAAACTGAGCCCTGCATTTCATATGGCTGTAATCCATTATATTTTGACTTCAGACTCTCTTTAAACCACAGAGATGGTAAACAGCATGCAACAAGCAAAGAAAGCTGTAAAGAGCACTCTATAAATAAGAGTACAGATGAAAATGAAGCCTCAGGTTTAATAAAACACAAGCAAATGTCAAATGAACAAGATAATCAGTTGTTGAAACCAAAGAAGATGAAAGGTTCCCTAAACCCAAGAAAGGCCAAGCAAAAAGCTGAGTCAGACATAGGGAAAGAAATGAATGAAAATGGTCAAAATTATGTTTCAGATTATTTGAATGAAAATATACCCAAAGTGCCTGCCTACCTTGATGTCTCACAGAAGGATGATATGAGAGAAAAAAGTCTTCATACAACAACACTGAGAAGATCTTTAAAGCACCATTTTCATAGCTGTGAAAGAAAGAAACATAGCATTAAAAATGAAAGCATTTCCTTTTCTGCTTTTATGTCTCAGATTAAAAAATCTAAAACTACAAAATGTCATTTGATTTATTCTGAAGAAAAACATGAAAATCAAAATGATCACAGATCCATTCAAGACTTGGCCAACTGCCATGGAGATGTAGGTGAGAGTGGAAAAGGTTCTGGTGAAAGTTTCCTTAGTTTCAAATCCTGCTTGAACAACAGGTATTCAGAAAATGAAGGATGTGGAAGTTTTACAAGATGCTGGAGATTCTCCTCACCTTGGAAGTCCTCCTCTGACAGACATTCTAGCTATTCTGACACTTCGATCAGTAGTACAAGTAGCTACGTAAGCAGTTCCTCTAGTCCCACATCGAGCAATCATAGTAGAAATCATTCACTTTTTTGTTGCAAAAGAAAAAGCAAGGCAGCTGAAAGGCACAAATGTAAGCACAGAAAGCACAACTGCATTTTCAATTCTGTTGATGCAGATGAAGATTACCTTTGCCATAGCAGAGGTCAAAAAACTAAAGACTGTTCAAAGAAGGGCACAACTAAATATCAATGGTGTTCAAGGCATAAAGTTTTACACCACAGAGACAGATCTAAACACAGCAGACACAGACATCGGCATTTTGGCAAAGCGCATAGCAGAAGCAGAAGCTCCTGTATTTCCAAAAGCTCTTCCACCAGGGATTCACAAAGCAGTGAAAGATCATCTAGTTGCCGAATATCTAGAGGCAGCAGTTCAGGATCCTTCTCAAAAGACAACTGTGAGAATAACCAAAAGGAGGATGCAGAAGGAGATTCTAATATTGAACCAGAGAAAGATGAAACTCCACATTATGACTCTCTGAATGTAAATTGTCAGTCAAAAAAATGCTCTTCTGAAATCTTAGCAAAAGACATGGAGGCAAAAAGAAGGTCTTTGTCAGCCAAGCTGCTTTTAGAAAGAGTGCAGTGCAAGAAAACCCAGGAACAAATGCACAGTTCAGAGAGATTTTCAAACAGTTGTGGGATAGGCTTAAAGGATCACTCACAAAGTCATTTCGCACTTCAGTTTTCATCATCAGTAGATGACATAGCAGTGCTACCTTTGCCAGAGAAAGTCCTAAGCCTTGGTAAAAATGATATAGGACATAATGAAGTCAGTTCAATGGAAAACTGTGCAAACGAAAACAACTTTGAAGCTTCAGAAATAACTAATGTTGGTCTTTCAGCAGGGACTGATTATGATCGTTGTCTTTTTAAAGACATCATTCAAATAGGAACAGGCTACCAGAGTCCAAGCATGAAAAGGAACACAGCAATAAAGGAACAATCCAATTTCTTAATTAGTGAAGTACAACCCTTTATACAAAGCTGTGACCCAGTACCAAATGATTTCCCTGGTGCTTTTCCCTCTAATAGATATTCTGTTGTTAGTTCAACAGAGACCAAAGAAGAACTACATGATGTAAACATGGACTTGAACCAGGCGGATGGCAGTTCAGACTCTTTTTGTGACAATGCTATGCAGAAGTATGATGAACCTGTAAATGACCTAGATGTGTACAATAAAGCCACCTCCCCACCTTTAACACAACAGCCTATAACATTTTCACCAGATGAAATAGATAAATACAGGTTGCTGCAGCTGCAAGCTCAGCAGCATATGCAGAAACAACTTCTGGCAAGACACCTTAAAGTTTTGCCTGCCCCAGGACCAGCTGCCTTCTCTGCAACACCAGCAGTTCCCACTGTCCCCGTTCAGCAGCACGCTACTGTCACCACCATTCACCACACGCTGCTGCAACGCTTTGCTGTCTCGGCATCAGTGCACCCCCACGCCAGCCACCTCTCCCTCACACACCTCCACCCCCTCTCCCATGCACACTTCTCCCCCATATCACTTTCCCCTTTAGCACCAGCCTTCATTCCCACCCACCCTGCTCTGCTGACAGGACACCCCTTACATGTGGTCTCCACCACTCCCCTTCACCCTTCCCCTCTTAGCTTCCAAGCATTACCACATGCTGCATATATCCCAGCCTTATTTGCACCACACTTGACTACAGCCACGTCTGCTATACATCCAAATCCCTTAATTCATCCTTTATTCCAAGGGCAAGATCCCCATCACTATTCTTGTTCTAGCCAGACCCAACAGTTACCCACAATAAAAGAAGTTTTTGGTGTTTCTAGCTTTTTAAACTAGCCCACATGATTATATCATGGCTCCAAAAAGAAGAAAAAATATTATTAAATCACATGTCTGAGAAGACATTGTCCAGCTAATGTCAGTCTGCCAGCCTGCAAAAGGTTTAGGAGGAACAGCCTGAAATGAAATCCATGGTTGTCATCAGGAGCAGGACCGAAGCACAGTAGGACCAAGAATGTCAAAGTGATTAATCATTTAAAGTAGTTTAGTGCAAGCTTGAAACACCAGACATCAAATGCTGTTTTGTTTTGTTTTTCTACATATATATCAGAAGTCCCTGGTTCAAACTCCTGGCCAAAGTATACTGGAGAACATAATTACTGGTGGGTAGTGAGTTACACTGGAAAAAGAAGGTGACAACAACATCTCAGTTGTAGTGACCTTTTAGCTGCTATATGTTGCTTAAACAGTGTAAATAGTTTGTAGCCTGGCCACAAATACATATCCAAAATGTTCTCCTGGTGTAAGGAAGCTTTTTGCTGGTACAAGCAGACTACTACTTTTCTCTCCCACGCAGGCGTAAGAGGGCAAAAAAAGAGATAAAGTTCTTTGTTGTTGAGCCCCCGGGGCTGTGGCAGTGGCGTATATCATAGGTGGGATGCAGGCACTCAGGACTGCAACAAGGCTAAAGCTGGGCTGGAACCTCAAGAGGGCCCTGGCCAGCACTGCCATATCTCTTTCTCTTGCCCAAAGAATGTGCAAATATATTTAGCTCTCATTCACAAACACTGTTTCTGGAAAATTCTGTCTGGACAGAGGTCATCTCCTCGGGCTTCTAGTGGGGGAAAGGTTAAATGTAATATTTCCAATATTCATATTGTTATTTTGAAGAAATGCAGCTCTGTAGGGGACTTTGCCTAGGGAAACTCCAGTTTAATGATAGGCTCACAAAGTTGGCTGGCCCTGTAGAATCCTGCTGAAACTCAAAAACGTGGAAGTACTCCAAGCAGAATGTGGCATCAGGACAATATCCAGTATTTGTAGGTCTTAATAAAGTTTCTAACATGATTTCCCTTCTGAAACAATACTTGAGAATAAAGAAAAGGTTGGTAAAACAAAATCTTCAAATTTATTTTGGTTTCATTCACAGCTGATTAATTTATTCCTTAAAAGATATAGTCTTGTCATTTTGAAATTACTTATATCTCCTCTTTAGTTTTCCTTCTTTCAATTACTTCCTTTTCAAAAGGGAAAACTTTATAAAAAAGACTACAACAGAATTAAAGAAATCGCAAAGTTTTTTCTGGACAAGATAGATATTAAGATGAAAAATTTCATTATTTTAAAAATTCTCTCTTTCCTTAATAGGTAAAAATGTTTCCCAAATTAGATCTAAATTTATGCATAATTTCTGCTCTATAGAAACTTTATTTTCTATAAATCTAATACATTTCACTGAATGCTACTTTTCATCTCGGAAAATTGGTACCTGCTTGTTCAGTGTGAGTCCCATGAATCAGTGGATAGCTTAAAAAAGTAGTTATAATTCTATAGATAAAAGGTTGAAATTGAGCATTTTCAAGAACAGGTCAACTTCTGCTCTGGAAGAGCCTTGGAGAGATGCACAGCTTAGGACTATTACAAATCTATAAGATATATACTCTGTCTGACAGTTTTTTAAATTTCTGGGGCCACTTTTGTTCTCATTCAAGAAAAATTAAGTGTTATCATTGTCTTTATCTGGTTCTTTTGAAATCTAAGTTGGCAAAGTTAAGTGAAAAAGTGAAAGGGAAGAAAAGACAGGCTACTCATACTTAAATATATAAATACACATTTTACATATCTGCTTTCTAAAGACATCAAAAATATTAGCAAAATTCCTATGGCAAAAAAAATCTATGGCAAGAGACCCAATCAACGGACAGCTAATGGCATCCTATTAAGTAGATCATTTTTTTTGAAACGTATTCCATTATTTATATAGCTTTTCTTTAACGTATACAAGAGAAATCCAGGAAATCCATGGATTTTTTTTTTGAATACCAAAATAGATGATCTGATAAGGGAAATATACAGACAATAAAATTTTACTGTAATTACCTGGAGCAGTGAAAATTGAGATCTTGATAGGTACTGATGGAAAAAGAGAAGTTAAGACGGGATAGAAACAGCACAACAGTAAAACAGTTGTCATACACAGATGGGATTTTCTTGAAGAAATGTGTTAAAATTATCAGCACAGCTGAGCTCTCCTTGTGGCTGTAATTATTTTTCATCAGTACTTTGTTATAAATATGTAACTTTATTTTTATTAAAAGCATACTTGAGCCTGATGAATGGAGCCATGCTACAATTCTGATTTTATTTGAACTAATTTTCAAGAGTTACCCTTTCCTGGTGGCAGAAGCATATACACTTTAAGCTAGTAATCTGTTTTAGCTTGATTGTATATTCTTGATGCATAATCCAAGGAAATAGTTTACCCACACTGTAAAAATCCAAGAAGAAAGGTTTCTTAAGTATCACCATGATGAAACTTCATTTTGTTTTGGTAACTGAGGCACTTCTGGAAAACATTTAACATGTATATTTGTTAGGCAAATTTGCATAAAAATGCAGTTTGACCAGATGGATTTTAAAAATGTTAAGTTTATATTAAAACTGAATAATACTCTGGCTAGTATAAAATGTAAACTAGTAATTTTGTTTTCTATCCTCTGTATAAAGTGTTTTATATTATACAGTAGCTAAGTGAATTGCACTATTGTACATGCAATGCGGCTTTTTTTTTAGGTTATTCAAGGAATTCCTGGGAATGTAGTTTATTGCAATAATATTTTTTTTCAATAAAAAGGCTTACTGGTATAAAGTGTGTCAGTCATGTATTTTTAATGTAAAGCATACCAAAAGGCAGCAAAATAGTAAAATGCAGAATGAACAAACATATTCTATATTTTAATCTGCAGAAATGAAATGCATTTAATTCATCCCTGTGGCTATAATCCTGAAATTTCTTAGAATGTTTCCTAAAGATTTTAGTATGTGTTACAAAGTGGGTTGTTTAAATGGAACTGAAAATAAATATTCCTGTAAAAAAAGATTCTATTTATGTGGTTTTTGCAAGCACCTTTAGTAGATCAACATTCTCCTGGATATTTTTATGCACTAATCAGTTTATTTAGAATTACATTCATAACTCACTTGTCAGGTTCATGAAATAATGTCTTCCAGCCAGGATTCTTAAGCCTGGATACAAAGTCCACGATAACGCTAGGACCTAAGAGCTGCTATTTATTTATTCTCCTTTTAACCATTCTGTAAATCCTACCTCTTTCATGATACTTATCAGAAGCTTAGTGCTTGTTTTCCCTTTTCCCTTTTACCTAGTTTTTTTCAACTTTTTCAGTCTTTTTTTTTTTGTGCTGTAAACTCTGATGGAAGACTTTGGGCTTTGTTATTTAGTTACTTGGCTTTGAAGTTCTCAGGCACAGTTGATACACAAAGAATAGCTATAAGACTAATTAGTGCCATCAGTGAGTAGTTTCAGAAGTTTCACATCTCCAGGTGAGTATAAAGAATGAGATAAAGAAAAAACATGAGTCTGGATAATGCTCTGGATAAAACTGCCTTTCAAGGTAGTGTGACAAAAATCATATTCTATGAGGTCTGACTACACAGCCAGAAATAATTTCACCATTCTATGGGACTAAGTGAAAGTATGATGCAGTGTCATCTTGTGAGTCAGGCATTCAAGAAAATCTTGAAATCACAGCAGATCAACAGAAACATAATCAATACTTGTACACAAAGTGTACCTAACTCCATTTTTGTTTATGCATCTAGTTGAATTATGAAAAAAAAAATTCAGAATTATATGGACAAACTTTATTTAAAAAAATGTGGAATACCTAGAGGAAATCTCCTCTGAACTACCATCTATGGTATTAGCTCTTTGTTATGGTGGCCTTCTGGCTGAGATGAACTCTCAGCTGTCTGTTGCTGAAGTAGCTCAGAATCACACGTACACACTGCTTTTGGCTAGGATGTGACATGTGAAGAAATGAAGCTTTCCACAGCTTCCTATTTCTGGTAAAGCTAGCTACTTTTCCCAGCTGGCAATGCACATACTTATTCAAATAAGCAGTTGTCATTCACAACAGCAAGTTTTTCAGCAAGCAAAGCTCATTCTGTCCTGAAGAACTTGCACACATAATCTGGGCGGATAAATATTATACTTTTTGTCAAGGTTGAATCCCAGGCCTATATAACAGCGTCAATCTAACTCAAAGTAAAACATTTTTCATTGTTTATAGTACAATTCATTTATTCAGGCCTAATCTACATTTTGAACTGCTATCTCCTTGCAAATGAAATTGCAGTGGTTTGCCATTCTTGAAGTGTCCCTTATGACCAAATGGATAGGCCATAGAGAGAAAGCAAATATACATTTTATTCAGCTCAAAAAATGAAAGCTTATTTCAGCCGATATTATGAGAGAGAAAAAGAAAAAGCAAAACTATTTGTAGCTACTAAAAAATCTCACAATGCAGTCTCCAACCATAGCAAGACCTAGGTATCACCTACACTGAATGGGATTACCTGGCCATACAGTTGTTGTTATAGATCCCACTTCCCACAGGTTTCTGCTCTGACTGGAAACCTCCCTGCACTCCAAAGGCTCCTTGTGAGTCAGAGCCCATAAGCCCTAGGAGAAGAGTCCTTACCTCCTCTTTCATCAAATTTCTGAGGTGTTACCACAAGTAAAATGCTGATGTCCTGTGAG
>JAVCKT010029261.1:0-59803 GCA_032273925.1 Rhynchotus rufescens | reverse complement strand
ATCTTGCAAGTCCCCATAGACCCATAGACCATGGGGACTGCTTCTAATCCCAATCCAGTAGAGCTGCCCACAGCATCCATCTTAGGGAAGGTGCAAGGAACAGGCCCTTGTGTGGAGAGGCAAACTCTCCAGGCAAGGAGGGGTTGTGGAATGGCATCTAGTGGTAGCATCCCATTGGGGTGGCACCCCGTTGAGGTGATACCTAATGATGGTGGCATCCAGTTGGGATTGCATCTTGTAGATGGTGTCAGGGTGCCCTCTCATTGGGGTGGCAGCGGGGAAGGATGCTACAACCTTGTTGTGCTGCTGCAGGCGCTGGGGGATGGCATTGGGGATGGATGGCAGGAGGCAGTGGGCACAAAGAGGGCAGCCTGGAGAGGAGATGGACAGCACGTGGGCACAGGGCAGAGATTAGCTCCTCTCCTCTCTCTTTACTTGTGCCCTGACCCCTGCCGCCTGCTCCCTGGCACTGGCCCACATCATCTGCAGCACTTCTGCCTTCCATCTGGCTGCCTCATTGCATGCGTGAATATTCATGACCCTCATTATCCTCTTTCGCTCATTTCTCCCACACTCAGACTAAAAATAACTCCCCAAGGAGGGAGGATGGGGCATGTGGGGTTGGGGGTAAATCCTCTCTCCCCTCCCCAGGAGGTGGGTAATTTGGGTCTCAGGTCCCCTGTGCGAGGGGTGCCAGGCTGGGGTGTAGGGATACATCTGAGGAGACAGGGTCAGCAGGCCGAAAGGGAGACAGCAGAACTTGCAGGAGTCACCACCCACAGCAGCAGGTCACTCTATGGTCCATGTTGCAGAGGAGGGTTCTGCTGGTAGGAGCATTGGGTACTGATGGATGAGACCAGGTCCTCCTGTCTGTATTCAAGCTCCCCATGGCTGACCTAACTGGAAATGAGCATTTCCTTTGCTTATCCAGCATCCCAGCTTGTGGCACGTGCCTCAGAGGTGGCTCCATCGTGATAGGAACTTTCTCCATGCATCCTAGAACTGCATGGGATCCCCTAGCTGGGGATGGGCAGGGGTTGATGCTGGGCAGGGCTGGAGACTGGTGCCCAAACGCTGAGGCGGATGTGGCACAGGGGAAGGCTGGTGTGCGCCGGCACACTGACATGGGCCCTTTTGCCCTGCAGAGCTGAAGGCCACAGGCACCGCACAGTTCTTCAACTTCCTGCTCAACTCCAGTGACTACCGCATCCTGCTCAAGGACGAGGACCACGATCGCATGTACGTGGGCAGCAAGGACTACGTCCTCTCGCTGGACCTGCACGACATCAACCGCGAGCCCCTCATCGTAAGTGCGTGCTACCACCAACAGGAGCAGAGGGCTGGGTCTGGGGTGGCCACCAGAGGAGCGGGTGACGCGGGGCAGGGCCATGCGCCCGCATCGAGGGCTGTGGGTTGGAGGGATCAGGAATTGGGCGGGTGTTTTTGGAGGCTGTTTTTGCTCTGAGGAGGGTCCGTCTCTGTCCCATGATGGCAGAGGGATGGGGAAAGAGCTCAAGATGAGGGCTGAGCGAAGTGTGAGTTTAGCTCTCCCTTTTGCTTGTGTTCTTGCAGATCCATTGGCCTGCTTCCCAGCAGAGGATTGAGGAGTGCATCCTGTCAGGCAAGAACAGCAACGTGAGTGTTCTGGGCACTGGCGGATGTGCCCACGCTGTATCTGCTCCCTAGAGCCCTGAGCCACAGGCCACGGACACCTCGGGGTTTGATGTCCACCACTTTAGGGAACCTCAAGGAGGCTGGTCACCACCGCAGCACTACAGTTCATGTTGTCTCCTTGAAATCCCATCGCCAGAGGGCCACTGCATATCAGCCTTTCCGGGCAACATCTGCAGCTATGCCAGGACCGGCTGGCACTCCGAGATGTCCCACCATGTCCTGTCAGTCCCTTCTTGGGAAAGTGCTGGGAGGAAGCTGCAGACAAAGGTTCCCCACACTGCTTCCTCACACCTATTACAACCATGCCCCGTGGAGCCAGCCCTGTGCCAACTCAAGGCCTGTGTCCCATGCCAATCCATGATTCTTGCCAGTCCATGTCTTCTGCCAGTGCATGACCTGTGCCTGCCCAAGAGCCATCCAGGAGCCTCCCAGCTTCCCAGCTCCATGACATGTGTCCTCATGCTGTCTAGCTCTTCCGCCCGGGGCAGATGTTTCCAAGCCTGGGCAGCTGCACCCTGTGGTGCCTGCCCTGCAGAGTGAAGGGTCTGTGCTGCCTGTTGGGTGTGTGATGGGAACCGGCCCTCTCCCACCTCCGTGCTGTGGTTTCCAACTCCTCCCTCTGCTTCCCAGGGAGAGTGCGGCAACTTCATCCGCCTGATCCAGCCCTGGAACCGGACTCACCTCTACGTGTGTGGCACTGGCGCCTACAATCCCATCTGTGCCTTTGTCAACCGTGGGCGCAAAGCGCAGGTGAGGGGGCTGAGCTGGTGCCTGGATTTGGCTGTGCTTGCATTGCCATCTCAGGGCCACAGCTGGACATGGGTGGGCGTCAGGCATGGCTGGGTCTGTGCTAGTTTTGTGCGGGTTTCAAGGGGCAAGGGGGTGGGGGCAGGCAGAGACATGCCAGTCTCAGCTTGGGTGCACCAAGGACTCTGTGGCTAATATTACCATGCCGTGGAGCATGGCTGAGCCGTCTCTGCAGAGCAAAGCCTGAGGATCACTCTTCACATCTGAACTGGGCTGCCTCAGCCGGACCCCAGCACCAGCTTCGACCCTCTCAGCCCATGGGCACCTCTTGAAAAGCATCTGCTGGTATCTCTCGAATGGAGCCTGTGCCTGGCTTTCCACCAGCTGGTAGATCGTGAACATCCTTGCAATGGAGCAGCCTCTCCAAGGGGATGGAAGGTGCCTGGCGTTGCACCAGCGCTGACGTATCTCGGGGTGAAACACCACGGCTAGGCCACGAGGACACAGTGGGCACGCTGTGGTGTGGCGGCTGGCTTCGGGAGGGGACGCTGCTGCCGCGGGCTGCGCTAGTGCATGAGTGTGCGAGGCCAGTGCCCTGCCCCGCCATGTTCCCAGATGCCAGTGAGAGGTGGTGACACTGGCCACATCCTCATACTGACAACCATGGCATAAGCTGGAAGAAGCTGTATGGCATCGGGTGGCCTCGTGGTGCTAGGAGGGTCCCAGGAGGGAGCTGGTCTCTCCATGTGCTGGCACTGGGGCAAACGGTGTGTTGTCAAAGTGACTGCTGTAGCGTGTGGTAAGGCTGGTTGAGGGACTCCCGCTTGGTGAACTCGTGATCCGTGGTGTCTGTCTTGTCAGCACTAGTGTGGTGTATCCTGGGTTATGCCATAGTGGGACATCACCTGGTAAGGAGCCATGCTCTGAGCCTGAGCCAAGTGCCATATGTGCAGGAAGAGGCTTGCCCAGTGCAGGCACAGGTGTAGAGATTGGTACAAGTCAGTGCCACTACTGGACTTAGCTTTCGGGCAGCACATCATGGACCCTGCAGCATTTGAGGAGCATCAGTGGGGTTCTGGGCACCCCTATCATGTTGAGTAATGGTGTGCTTCCCTGGAAAAAACAGCTGTCGGATGTCCGCTCTAGCTGCATGAGGAGTGAGAGGTCTGATCACAATCCCAGAGAGTGTGATGCTGTGGGGCGAGAGGATCCCAAGCCTTGGGGTCCCACAGTGCCAATAGCTTTTCCTGTCTCACTGCATTACCCCTATAGCTCTGATAACATTCCTTATCTCAACGTCTCTCCCAGGCATGGAGTCAGGACCTCACTCTTCCATGACGGAGAGTTTCCAGTTGAGTCACCGGTCCCACCGCTGTGTCCTTCAGCCCTGCCTGGTTAGCTGGGTGGGCAAGGGCAGAGCCAGCTTCACTGGTCCCTCTTGCTGCATGCCGTGCTGGCCTTGGCCTCCGCAACCACTCCTGTCCCTGCCCTGAGGTCTGGACATCTGTGTCCCCTTGGCCAACACTGCCCAGAGGGGAGCTTTCTGGGAAGGATCCAAATGGGCAAATGGCTCCCTGTTGCTCAGCATGCTCCCTTGGTCTCGCTGCCTTCCCACACAGCCCCCCGCTGGGGTGGCCGTCTCCCCCACCTGCAGTGCTAACTCTCTGCCCTGCTCCTTTTCCCCAGGGATTTCAGCTGAGCCAGCCTGTCCAGCCGGGAGGCCGGGAAAGCAGATCAGCCGACGGCCCCCTCAGCCCGAGACCAGCGGACAGCAAGGTGGGAACCGGTCTCGGAGCCCGCCAGAGCCATGCCCACCTCTCCAGTGGGCTCACCTGAGCTTAGGGTTCCTTCTCCCTCTCACCGGCATGTTCCTCACCCTCCGGCACTCCCAGGGCCAGGGTGCCCAGCAAAGGCTTCTTTCCCCTCTCTCCAAAGCTCGCCACAGCAGCAGGCCTGGCATCTCCTCTCTCCTCTCACTAACTCCTTCCTTCTCCCAGGCCTGACGGGGATCCCCATGGGGGACACTGTCAGGGACAACGGTCCCTCCCCAGACTGCTTTTATTGTGCCCTGTGTTCCCTTAAAGCGGGGATAATCATTGTCAGGGCCACAGAGGATGGCACTGCTTGCAGGGGGAACACAAAACCCATGCACAGAAGATATTTTGGTAAGGCCTTGCTGGTGCCCAAGGGGGCATGAAGCTATATCTGCTTCACCTTGCCTGAGCAAAAGTGATTTCATTGGAGCAAGCAAGAAGGATCAGGGAAGCAGCGGTCTCACCACCTTCCTACAGGGAGTTCTCAGCATCCAGCCTGTCCTGACAGTGTCTCCCCCTTGTCTTCTCTGGACTAATATGGATCAGTGCATGGGCATGGGATCCATGCTGCCCCGCGTATTGCCTACCAAGCCTGTATGTCCCCTGTACCTCCCCTGCAACCCAAACACATAAGTCCCACTCTCCTTTAGAGGGAAGTTGGCAGATGGGGAGAAGTTGATGCTATCATCAGCCTTGAGCATCTTGGTGGCTGGGGGCTCTCCTGGCTCCTGCTGCTCCTAAGGGCTGGCCACTCTGCCCTGAGACCACTGCTCTCCCATGGCGAGATGGGGAAATCCTGTTGCCAAAGGCAGTCCCCCAGGAGCTCCAAAAGGCCTCCGTATTCCTCTCCTCAATGAGTTTTTCTCAGCAGCAGGGCTGCAGTGCCCATCAGCCAAGGGCAACATGCAGGAGAGTTTACCCTTCAGGCTGTGCGTATTCATGGCCTGCCCTGGAGCTACTGGTCTCAAACCTCCGTAACTCATCTTACTGCTGTTTGCCCTCCTTTTGCCCTCTATTCCAAGGAAACAGAGCCTCACCTTGGGCTGGCTCTGCTTGTAGCTGGAGGGAATGCCACCCTCTCTCCTGTGCACCAAGGGCATCTCTAGCCTCTGCGAGGTGAATGAGAGGACTTCCATCCTCTCATTTTAGGGAAATCTGGTGCTTACTAAGGCCTCGGCTTTGGTTTTATTTCCTTCAGCTACTGCCTGGCACCCACTGCATTTCCTGCTTACATAACCCCCTGCTTCTGCACAAACATGGCTCGTTGGGCCTGGGTAAGCTTTACAGGGGTCGTCGGCACCTGCTTTCCAGGAAGATCAATGTATTTTGAGCATCAAGAGCCAAGAGGCTGTCCCAGTGACCGCGCCAAGTCCTTCTGTCTGCCGGGCACCTCTGGCACTGGGATAGGCTTGCAGATTGTCTTTCATCTAGCTGGTCCAGCTTGGTTGGATAGGCCAAGGTTGCCATTGGGGCCAGGGGTGCATTTGAGAAAAATGTTATCTCGGTAAAATATGAGCTGGTGGGGGACCAGTCCACACCCTGGCAGAGGAGTACGTGGAGATGGGGATGGGGATGCCAAGGGAGCAACCCCACGGGGCACCACACCAGTGTGCAATCCAGGCTAATCCCTGGACTCTGGACTACCAGGCCGGGCTAGAGTGACCTGACTGCTCCCCTGGGCTCAGGCCACAGAGCCAGGAAAAGCTTTCCTGAGCAAATCCTCTGAAGGAAGACGTGGAGGGAAGAAGAGTGCTCCTCACTTGCATCAGCTTTCCCATCCATCCTGTCTTCCTGGATCCTGAGTATCCTGCAAAGACTCTGTTCATCCTTTGGACCTTAGGTCCATCCTTTGGTCTTAGGGGATCAGTTGTCTCAATGTCTTTGGCTTCCGTTTCAAATCCAGGATGTGAGGTGAGTGGGTAGCTCTGCTGGCCTGGCTTGTGTTGGCCGTGGTGAGGGCCCAGGCATCCTGAGGGCTGTTGTGTGGCCTGGGCTGCCCTGGGAGTGGGATCCCAGCCAGTGCTGTGTGTGGACAGGCTGTCTTGAGGCTGTTTCTTGGGGGTTCTGCACACCTGGGAGCCCTGTGTGCCCCAAACTGTTGTGATGGCTGATTCTGTGTGTGTGTCTGGGAGACAGAGCCTGCCATGGCAGTATGCAGTGGTGCTGAGTTTGCCATGTGTCACTCTGCCTGGAGCAGGCAGAGAAAACAGCCAGGAGAGCAGCTTCTAATAGAGCAGAGCTCCATATCCCACCAGGACCAGGCTCAGCCACTTATGGTGGTGCCATCCCAGTGCACCACTCATTGGGACAAACTGCTCCTTGCTGGGACATGTTGGTTCTGGCAGCAGAGATGTGCCTGTCACCGAATACTGTAAGTCAAAGTACCTGCTGCCAGGGGCTCCTGCAACGTACAGCACAGCCAGACCCGTCTGCCCTCAAACCAAGGAGTCTGGAAAGGATCGATGCTGGATGCTCTTTGCAAAGAAGAAGATGATCCGTATTCACGCCGGTGGCTCCCTCAAGTCTCAAAGCAGCCATGGATCGATGGTGTGCAGGTGATGGACCTAGCATCCAGCAATGTCAGAGAAGCAGCTCACTGAGGCCTCAGCCCTCCAGAGAGTTGTACAGACCTCTGAGGTGGTCTGTCTACATCCGTGCTGAGCACTACACATCCTCAGTTCTTCTGGCAGCAGGCAGCTGGTAGCTGCTGTGCTCCATCTCCAGAAGATGCTGCATTTCCAGCAGGCGCAGCTAGCCTCTGCACTGGAAGATGCCCTGGGGATGGAGGGGAAAGATGTGATACACTCTGTTTTGCTTCCTTCTTCAGGATTACATCTTCTACCTGGAGCCAGATAAACTGGAGTCAGGCAAGGGGAAATGCTCCTATGACCCCAAAGTAGACACCGTCTCTGCACTAATAAGTGAGTCTGGAATCTTTGCAAGGCCACTGTTGCCTGGGGGGCAGGTGGGGGGGGACAGAGGTGAGACAGAACTGCTCCAGTTGTTCCACTGTGCAATGCCAAAATATGCACAAGAAGTTGAGCTCCTGTCCCTTCGTGCCTGCCAGCTCCAGCTGCAGCTGTTCAAGATGTCCCTGGGCATCCGGCAAAATCTGATCCTGCATGATCCTGCAGACAGGGGCTATCCTTATAGGCAGGTAACAGCACCCCATGCTCTTCAGCAAGGCCGGGTGCAATGTCTCTTGGGCAACAGGGTGCCTAGGGACTAGCAGTCAGGAGCAGGGCTGGACAGAGCCTAGAGCCAGTGGGAGGAAGACCACGGAGAAAAGAGACGAGGTTGCATGGGCAAGATGGGTTATGAGACTAGCTAATCTCTGTTCTCCTATCTGCAGATGAAGAGCTCTATGCCGGTGTCTACATTGATTTTATGGGCACTGATGCAGCCATCTTCCGTACCATGGGAAAGCAGACAGCCATGAGGACAGACCAGTACAATTCACGCTGGCTCAATGGTGAGCTGGGCATGTCCTTGGTTCAGCTTACTATTCTGCAGCAGCCCCACCATGCTGCATCTGTCTCATAGGCTAGATGGACAGGAGACAGCACAGGCAAGCGGTCAACTGATATGGGATGGATGGATGGATGGATGATTGGATGATGGATTGATGGAGGAATCTGTATTGGAAGAGGGAACTAAAGAGATCTCTTTGAGGATGGATGGAGGGATGGATGGGTGGATGGATGGATGGATGGATGGATGGATGATGGGAATCTCTTAGGACAGACAGATGGAGCGGTGGCTGTGTGGAGCGCAGTGACAGACGGCTGATGGTGCCGCTACTAGACAGTGGAAATAGTCAGCTAGTGGGCAATAGTACTAGCTTTGTCAGGGCCCGTGCCTGGATTTATGCTGGGGCAAGATGTCAGCCGTGTCACCTGCAATCAGTGACCCCGAGCACCCATCCTGCCCCTCCCTTGTAGCTCCTCCAGCCACGAGGAGGCTGAGGCAGCTGAGTAAACAGAGCAGAACAGATCAGATGATCCTGCTGGGCCTGGGAGCTGTCGGGGCAGTAACTTGAAGAGGGGGAGCTGTCAACATGGGCTGGGGACGAGCTGATGGATGGCAGGGAAATGCTTCCTGTTGAGCTGTGTGGATCCCCCCCTGAGAGGGCAGACTGGTTCCCATAGCCCTGCTCTTGGAGCACTGAATGCTTGTGGACTCCAGGGCTAAGGATGCTCTGATCCCCTGCAGATGGAGCATTGATGACCATGGAGAGACCTATCTCAGGGGCAACCCTGGAGCCTCTGGTTCCTCAAACATGGATGAGAGTTGATTACCTCTGTGACTGCCTCAGTGGGCTGGTTCATGTTGAGAACTCAGCATCCTGCTATGGTGGGCTCATGGGGTGCTGGCATCACCTGCTGTGGTGCAGCTGCTGCTGAGCTGATTATGCCATGCCATTCCAGACCCAGCATTTGTCCATGCCCAGCTCATCCCCGACAGCAGCGAGAGGAATGATGACAAACTCTACTTCTTCTTCCGGGAAAAATCAGCGGATGCCCCACAGAGCCCAGGTGTCTACTCCCGCATTGGGCGCATCTGCCTGGTATGTGTGCCAGCCTGTGGCCATGCAAGGGGTTGTGTGGGCAGGGGTACAGGGTGGTGACATACCTGGATTCATCTCGGGGGTCCATGCATCTGCCACAGAATGATGATGGGGGCCACTGCTGCCTGGTGAACAAGTGGAGCACGTTCCTGAAGGCCCGGCTTGTCTGCTCTGTGCCAGGACCTGATGGGATAGAAACACACTTCGATGAGCTCCGTGAGTATGGGCAGGGTTCCATGGGGATGGAGAGAGATCAGGATCACTTTGATGGCTCCTCATGCTAGTGTCCTTCTGCACCTACTCCCTCCTCTGCTCCCTGGCACACTCTTTCCTGGAGAAGGCCAGGAGTCTATTGCTGCCCCCAACTCACCAACCATAATCTCTCATCAAGAGAGGCCAGAGAAGCCAGGAGCTACTTTTATCCCAGTAGCCCCTCTTGCTGCCATGGTGCTCATGGCCAGGTGGTCCCTGCCCATCTTCCTGCTGGTGACATGCTCTTCCTTCTGTCCCAAGAGGATGTCTTCATCCAGCAGACACAGGACACCAAGAATCCTGTCATCTATGCTGTGTTCTCCGCCTCAGGGTGAGTGCCATCACTTCTATGGCAGCTGTACTGTGTGGACACATGGGTTCCCAAGGCCAGCATGTGGGCCCTGCACATGGATGCCCAGTGAGGCATCTCAGAGCTGCCCACCCCACAAAGCAGTCTGGAGGGTTGGCCAAGGTCAGCACCCTCCAACTGCATGCAGTCCCCCAAGTTGGGGCCTGGAAATGCTGGAGCAGCACAGCTTGAGCAGGGTGGGTTGCTCTGCCAGGAAACCAGGCAGTGCCATCCTGAGACTCTCCTCCTTCCAGATCGGTGTTCAAAGGCTCTGCTGTGTGTGTCTATTCCATGACTGACATCCGCATGGTGTTCAATGGGCCCTTTGCACACAAGGAAGGCCCCAACTACCAGTGGATGCCCTACACGGGCAAAATGCCGTATCCTCGGCCAGGCACCGTAAGTACCCTCCAGGCGTGGGGGTCTCCAGTACCACTACAGTGGGCAACATGGGGAAGAGAGCCCGTGTGTGCTCAGCAATACCAGAGAGCCAGCACTCTCCTGGTGCCCGAGGCAGCCCAGAACCTGGTATGTGACAGGGGACTGGGTATGGCTTATGGTGCATGCCAGCAAGAAGAGACTGGGCAAATCTGTTGGCAGGGCCAGCGTGAGCCCCTAGTTTGGGGACCCCTGAGTGTGGATAATGTTTCACCCACCTGCCTGTGTTGCAGTGCCCTGGGGGGACATTCACACCATCCATGAAGTCGACCAAGGATTACCCCGATGAGGTGATCAACTTCATGCGCGCGCACCCGCTCATGTACCACGCCATATACCCAACCCACCGCCAGCCACTGGTTGTGCGCAGCAACGTCAACTACCGCTTCACCACCATCGCGGTTGACCAGGTGGATGCAGCAGATGGACGCTATGAGGTGCTTTTCCTGGGCACAGGTACCCACGCCGCACATCGCAGAGAACGCAGCATGCACTAGAGCCGCCCGGGAGGGCAGGGGCACCACCAGGGCTGGAAAGATCACGCTGCCCTCCATTCCTGCCAGATGCTGCACTGGAGCAGAGCAAGGGGCTGAGACCCCTGTGCCATGGTCCTGCAATACAACCTGGTCCTCACCCTGCCCCAATGCACATCCCAGGACTCCATGATCCATCCTGGTCCTTCCCCTGCCCCAGTGCCCATCCCAGGGCTCTCTGCTCATCCTAGGGCTCTGCAGGGCTCTGCTGACCCTGGTCCTTCCCACTGCCCCAGCTCCATCAAAGGACCCCATGATCAAACCTGGCTTTTAGCCCCATTTCCCATGGGGACGGAGGCTGTTCTGCATCCTGCAGCAAGTCTCAACCTGGAGGCTCTTCCCCAGTGAGCTCCTGATGCATATTCAGCTGGCCTCCTTGCTTCGGAGCAGGCAGCAGAGGCTGATGCCCTGGCTGCTGGATCTCCCTTGTCCTGGGCAACAGCAATCCACAGTGAGGGGAATTACTTGAAAGGCATCCCAAGCAGAGCTGCCTACTGCAGCACTATGGGGATGGGGATGGAATTGAGGGCCCTTCTGTCCCTCAGACCAGCAGGGACCACCTTTCCAGGAGGATGGGGGATGCAGGTGCCCAGCCTGTGTCACTGAGCGACCATGCACTGTGTGTCATGCAGATCGAGGCACTGTGCAGAAAGTTATAGTGCTACCCCGGGATGACATGGAGACTGAGGAGTTGATGCTGGAGGAGATTGAGGTGTTCAAGGTAAGGGCCAATATCTCCTGCACCTTCCTCAGAGCTCTGAATGCCCGTGGCCTGGCCTTGTCCCACTGCTCCAGCCTACCCTGTGCTGCCCGTTGCTCGCCTGGAGCTGAAGGGACACCTATGAGCCCCTTAGCCCACCAGCCCCTCAATATCCTTCACCTGTGCTCTCTTATAGGTGCCAGCGCCCATCAAGACGATGACCATCTCCTCCAAGAGGGTGAGTGACAGCATGTGCCCCGAGTGGCAGGGAGAACCAAATGGCCCCCAAGGAAGTGTTGCCTAGCTGTGGTACTGCCCAGGCACCAGCGCAGTACAAGGGGAGTGAGCCATGCATGTGGGGAAGCCAGTGGGAAGCTTCAGGGCGAGATGCTTTTGGTAGTGAAGCCCTGGGTGAATCCCGGGGTTGTGTTGCCTCAGGTCATTCTGGATAGCCCCAGGATAAGATGGCACCGGTGGTGCCAGGAGGCCGCAGCTCATTCAAGTGGCCCTTATGGGGTTGGGGCAAGTCTGTGTGCCTGAGTAGCATCTCACACTGTCCTCTCTGTCCCCCAACAGCAACAGCTCTACGTGTCCTCAGCTGTAGGGGTGACCCACTTGGCCCTTCACCGGTGTGATGTTTATGGGGAAGCCTGTGCCGACTGCTGCTTGGCCCGGGACCCCTACTGCGCCTGGGACGGCAAGGCTTGCAGCCGCTACTCAGCGTCCTCCAAGAGGTACAGGAGGCCAGAGGCAGGTGGCAGGGAGGGACCTTGGGCTGTGGGAAACCCCGTAGAGGTTCCCCAGGTCATCTCCTGCCTCCCCACAGGCGGAGCAGGCGGCAGGACATCCGGCATGGCAACCCCATCCGCCAGTGCCGAGGCTACAACTCTAATGGTGAGTGGATGCCATGGGGCAGTGGTGAAGGCAGAAGGAGCATTTGAGGGGGCAGACAATGGGGATCCAGGGAAGGAGGCATGCTGTAGTTATACTGAGGGCAGGAAACAGGAGAATGTGGACAACAGCCATATGGGGTGAGGGATGGCTGGATATACTTGGTGGATGCATGTCAATGCATTGGAGGACGATAGGAACGTTTTGATGGATACATAGAAGGAAGGTTAGCATAGAGAGATGGAGGGATGGTGCAACCGGGGAGAAGGCTGAACACATTTGTATGGATGGTTGGATACTTGAAGAAGGGTGAACAAAGTTGAATGGATACGCTTGGTAGATGGATGGATACAGATGATGGTGCACAGATCAAAGGAGGATGGATCAAAAGATCAAAACATGAATGGGTGAATGGATTGATGGAAGGATGGATTCATTAGGGAGGATTTTGAGCACGTGTAGAGGGATGGATATATTTGGAATAGATACATCAGAGAAGGATGAATATGGATGGGTGGATGGATACACTTGAAGAGGATGAACACAGTTGGAAGACATTTACTGTAAGGACAGATACACTGCGGGAGGAAGAACAGTTTCAGGGTGGATCAAGAGTCAGTGTAGCCATGGTTGAGTTTGCATAGGGTATGTGGGATGAGGTCCTGGGGTTCTGAAGCATACCACTTTCCCTTGAGGAGGCTGGTTGAGGGCATGGACGCACGTGCACTGACCTGGCCACCTGCATCTGCCCCTACAGCCAACAAGAATGCGGTGGAGGCTGTACAGTATGGGGTTGAGGGCAGCACGGCCTTCCTTGAGTGCCAGCCTCGTTCCCCTCAGGCTAGCATCAAGTGGCTGCTGCAGAAGGACAACAGTGACCGTCGGAAAGAGGTAGGAAGGGGTACTGGGCAGTGTCCTGCCCTGGCTGCTGGGGGCTCAGGCCCTGCGGCAGCCAGATGAGCCTCCACTCGCTCTCCTCACAGCTCCGCGTCGAGGGCCGGGTGCTGCGGACGGAGCAGGGCTTGCTGCTGCGCTCCCTGCAGCTCTCCGACAGCGGCCTCTACTCCTGCACCGCCACCGAGAACAACTTCAAGCACACGGTGACGAAGGTGCAGCTCCGTGTGCTCAGCAGCCGCACTGTGCACACCGTGCTCTTCCAGGCAGAGGTGCCCCCCGGCCTCCCGCCCGCTGCCGCGGGTGCCGCGGCCACTGGGCTGCCCGGCGCCGCTGCTCCCCGCTACCAGGACCTGCTGCAGCTCCTCACGCAGCCCGAAGTGGGACTCCTCGACCAGTATTGCCAGGGTTACTGGCGACATGTGGCCGCCAGCTCCCAGGAACCGCTGGCTGGCCTCAAAGCCAAGGAGCAGCAGGACCAGAAGAAGCCTCGAAACCGCCGGAATCACCAGCCAGAGACCTATGGGCATACATGAAACCATCGGCAGGGACTTTGATAGCACAATGGTCTATTTTTCCCCCTTTTAATATTAAAAATATCTATAAATATATATATATCTGCGCGCGCGCACACACACACACACACATACACACAAGCATACAGGCTTCTCACCTCCCTTGGAAGACGATATTTATTTGTAGGGTGTACATAGTCACTGGCACGACATGACCATTGCCTTCCTGCCCCAGGAGAGAGCGAAGGGCCCAGCCAACATTTCCTTGTGCACTCCCCGAGAGCCCTTTGTGATATGGTGAGACACCGGTGTGTGGGGCCTGCTTGGGTGGCCCGCGTGTCGACACGCTACTGGTCATGGTGGCCCTGCACTCAGAGCTGTAGGTGTCTGGTAGGGTACAGCCCAGGTTCGGGGACATTTTCACCAGCTCAGAGGGGTGTTGGGGCAGAGGCAATGGTTCCTATGAGGGTGCTCTGTGCCCTTCTAATCTGAGTAGCCTGGCTCAACCATGGGACGAGGGGAGAGAAGGAGACGGAGACAGTCTGTCCCACTGCCCTGGTCATGTCTGCTGTCTTTTTCAGCCTCAATTTCCCCACCTGGTCATTAAAGACCAAGCGCTTTCTCCTGGGAAACTACAAATGGGCAAGATAAGCCTCAGAGATGGGGCAGTGGGGGGTTCTATTGATGAGCATCACGTGAGGTGCTGTGTCCCATTAGGCCACTGCTTAGAATTCCTGCCTGCTGAAATGCACCTGTGGTTGGGCATATAAGCCAAGTGAGACTGATCTCCAAAGGAGACCTTGTACCCTAGAGACCTGCTCAGCGAGGCTGGATCCAGATGTGTGGGCAGCAGGAAGGACTTAGTCAAGACTGTGCTCTGAGCAGGTTAGGGAAGGAGAAGAGGCTGCACCTGGGCCAACCCAATGTGCTAGACTTGGTAGATGGGGCAGGGTGCCCATGGGTGCAGGCTCCATGGGTACCTTGCCCGTTATCTACTGCCTTGGGGCTGCCAGGAAAGGACATGGGCGCACTGCATTGTAAATAGCTGTACACGGGAAGTGTAGGGGTGCCCGGGACCTGTGCCACCCCCCGCTGTGACCTGGAGTGTGTTGAAATAAACACTGGCTTTGGGACAGACACAGGCGCCTGTGTGTGCTCTGTGCAGGATGGGAACAGCGCGGAGTGGGGAGGCTTGGTGCCATCATCTCCTGTGCTGTGCCCGGCCCTCAGGAACCTCACACGATCCCTTCAGCTCTGCCCCTCTTGCCCTGAGCTGCGCAGCGAGGCAGGGCTGAAACCACTGCCCCCATAGTAGGGTACTGAGTTGCACCGAGTTGTGGGTACCAGGCATGGGCTGGAGACAGACTCCATCAGGAGAAGGCCACCTTCCCCAGGAGAAGAGGGGCACACCTGGGGGGCATGCAGAGTGCACTGGGCATTACTGAGGGCACTTTCAGGGTCCAACTAGGGGCACTGGAGGGCTGTCCTGGGGATACTAGGAGTGAATGAGGGGCAGCACAGGGCTGTACTGGAGGCACTTAGGGGTCCCGGGAGCACTGAGGGGTGGCACTGGGCCCTACCATGAACAGTAAGATGTACTAGAGGCTGCATTAGTGGCACTGGGCAACCCTGGGAGCACCTGGGGGCATCCCTGGGCAGTACTGGGAGCACTGAGCAGGTGGCACTGGCTGGTACTAGGGGAAAGATGAGGAGGGGGGCTCATCCTGGCAAGTACTGGGGGTGCTGAGGGCAGAGTGCTGGGTGTCCTGGAGACACTGGGGTGTCCTGGCAGCCCTGAGCACTGCTGCGGGCGGTGAACCGTTCTGGGGCACACTGGGATGTGCGGGCAGCTGGGAGCAATGGGGTTTGCGGGGGACACGGCGAGGTGCTGGAGTCACCTTGTGGCCGCTCTCGGCAATGCAGCCGGGGACAGGAGGGGACATTATTGAGGGGCACTGAGCAGAGAGAACAGGCGTCCCTGGGGACACTGTTACTGCTGGGGTAAATGGAGGCTCTGCTTTGGGTAGAGATCTCGGGACTTGGCATGGGCTTCGTGGAGGAGGGAGGGATGTCCCATGGCGTTTAGAGGAATTGGAGGGGACATGAAATTAGGGGAGGTTACTGGGGTTTCCTGGGGGCAGTGGTGATGATGCACTGGGGCCCATGGGGTTGGTAATAGGTGGGTGGCAGCCTATGGCCACTGGAAGGATGCTGGGGGCGGAGGGCATTGGAGGCATCTGGAAGGTACTGAAGTGCCCCTGGGGACATGATGTGGGAAGATGTTAGGGGAGGGATCGGGAGTTTGGAGAGGGTCCTGGAGGTGGAGGGTCTGGGTACAGCCAGGAGGTATTGGAGGGGCTTGAAGTCATGGGGACAGTGCTGGTACCTGCTGGGGAACATGGGGTGGGAGGTTCATGGGGACAGTGGGGGGGGGGGGTCTGGGGTGCCCCTGCGGACTTTGGGTTGCTGGTTCCTGGTGGTGCTTGGGAACAATAGGGACAGTTAGAGGGCAGGGAGTGGAGAGGATGGCAACACTGGGGACGATACTTGAGTGCTGCAAGTGCAATAGTGAGAATGTGGAGTGGTGTGATCAGGGTCATAGTGGGGGATACTGGGGACATTCCCCTGGAGACAGAGTGTGGGGGAGGGTTCCTGAGGTGGGACAGGCTTGGGGACAGTGGTCCCTGTGCATTACTTTCAGTACGTGCTCTTTCCCACATCCTTCCTGCTCCCAGCTCAACATCCCCTGCCCAGAGAGCCCCCAGATAACTCTGGAGCCAAAGCCGATGCCCCATCCTTACAGGTCAGCCCAGCTCCCTGACAGACCAGCAAAATCTACCACACATTTCCCCCCTCCCCAATACGGGATCTGAAGTGCTGACACGGCACCGCGGGGACATGCTGAGCTCAGCCTCCGGCAGATTTGAAGGGGTTTATCTGGGCCCGGATTTAAGCAGTGGGTGCTGAGCGCAGCACCTCCGCCTGGCCTTGGTCCCGTCCTTGGCCCACATTGGGCGGGTGGCAGCACCCACCCGCCATGGGCAGGCTCAATCCGCCTCTCCCTCCATCAGGGGCAGTCCAGTGGCGGGGCGGCCCCACGGCAGCACGGGCGGGAGCAGCGAGCCCAGCGCTGGAGGCGGCCGGGGGCTGGAACGCACTGCCCATCCTGGTGCTGACCTCCAAGGAGCGGGTGAGCCGCCGGGCTGCCAGGCCGAGGATGGGCGCCGGGGCCAGCGCTGAGGAGAAGCACTCCCGGGAGCTTGAGAAGAAGCTCAAGGAAGACGCGGAGAAGGACGCGAGGACCGTCAAGCTGCTGCTGCTGGGTATGAACAGGGAGTGGGGGGTAAAGGCAGCCTGCCCAGGGTCTCTGGATTCATCCATCCCACCTGCTCTCCCAACCCTAAACTGCCCCCTTGACATCCTGCTCACCAGCCCACTCAACAGCTCCTCCCTTCTCAGACATCCCCAAAGCCATCATGCATGACCCCAACACCTGCTTGCTTCCAGACATCTCCCAAAACCAACAGCGCACCCAACCCCTCCCCAAACCTATCCATTTCTTTTCAAGAGCCTAACATAACATCCATTCCCCTTAGTCCCAGGCACCTCCAGACTCAATTAACTCACCTCAGCATTCCACCTAATCAGCCCACCCCAAACCCCGCTTCAAGACACACCCAAGCCCAGCAATCCCATCTCAGCTCCCTCCTCAATCCTAGTTCACCATCAGTCATTCATCTGAACATTCCATTCCACCAAGTCCTCCCCAGAATCCAGTCATCCCTTCTCAAGAGCCCGTCTTAGCTTCTACTCTACTACTCACTCATAAATCCACTATCAGCCCACCCTGACATCCCACCCCAACTCATCATCCTGATAGCCCACTGCTAACCAAATCATCCCTTCTCATGAGCCCTCCCCACTTCCAGACAATCCCAACTTAAACAACCCTCTCCAAAAGACCACCCAACACCCTGTCACACTCCTAAAAGCTCCCAGACCCAGCCATCCTACCTGTATCCCACCCTGTCAGCATACCACCGCACCCAACAGATCCGAGCACCTCTTGCTCCCAAATTCAGCCAGCCCAGCCCTCCATGCTCATGCCCTGCCAACCTATCAACCCACCCTGGAGTCCATTCTCCCTCCCCACCAGCATTATGGGCGTCTCTCAGCCCCACAGAGCTCCCCCTCTGTCCTGGAGGTGCGAGGTGCCAGTGCTTGGTGCTGCCTTGGACATGACCTACGCACAGGCCTCATTGCTGCTCTCATTTTGTGAACCAGTCTATGTCCCACTAGTGCTGCAATGGGTTTGGGAGACTTGTCTGTAGGTGGTTGGGTTCAGCAATGCCACCATGGCTCCATCCTCTTCCTAGAACTGCCGAACATGTCCGTGGCTTATCCCATTATCCACAGCCACGGTCTGCAGCAGCTCAGCCCAACCCTAATGCCTGTGCCATAATCCTCATGTCATGCATATGCTCTGGCGTCCTACAATCTCCTCCATAGCCGTAGGGTGATCCTCTTCACCCTTCACTGCTGAGGCACTGAGCCCAACCAGTTGCCTACACACCCCGAAGACCCCAAAGATCTGCCCCAGCTGTACTATAGTCCTGGGACTTGAGGGAGCTGATCTAGGGCATGATGAGGAATGTCCAGTGGGCATCGCCATGACCCATGCTTTGTCCCTACAGGAGCAGGGGAGTCGGGGAAGAGCACCATCGTCAAGCAGATGAAGTGAGTGCCCCTTATCCTGAGCTCATGGTGCTCCATGGCTCCCTGGACAGACACAAAACACTCTCAGGACACCCCATCCTGCCACCATTTCCCAGACGGGCATATGCCCACCCCAGAGCAGTGCCTGGGTGGTCAACGGTACAGCTTGGCCATTGCCCACATGAGCCTGTCCCATACTACACTAAAAAATGCCCTCATCATGTGGTGTCTGGCACAGCCTCAGGGCAATGTCATGGAGTGCTTCACCCCATGGTGCCCAATACAGTGTCATCCCACAGCCATGAGTGTCCCTGCCCCATGGTGTCCCCATCCCACAGTACCTAGTGCAGCTCTACAGTGTCCAGCTTGGCTCAGCCATGTCCAGCTCCAGCATCCAGCAGCCACAGGCACCACCACCGTATGGGTGCCTCCCACCTTGTGGTGCCCATCTCAGCCCCATGCCCTCCTTTCCGGCCAGAATTATCCACCAGGATGGTTACTCACTGGAGGAGTGCCTGGAGTTCATCGTCATCATCTACAGCAACACACTGCAGTCCATGCTGGCTATTGTGCGGGCCATGTCCACGCTCAACATACAGTACGGCGATTCGGCCCGCCAGGTGAGGGTTGCTTGATGCTGGACACGGTGTTCCCTGCAGTGTCGGTCACCTGCTGCCACACTGAAAACTGCTCCCTCACAGGATGATGCCCGCAAGCTGCTACACCTCTCAGACACCATCGAGGAGGGCACAATGCCCAAAGAGATGTCAGATATCATTGGACGGCTCTGGAAGGATACTGGCATCCAAGCTTGCTTTGATCGCGCCTCTGAGTATCAGCTCAATGACTCAGCTGGCTAGTAGGTGCCAACAGGGGCAAGGAACAGGTGGAGGGAGTTGGGGCCAGGCCAGATGGGCTGGAGACACTGCTCAGTGCTGTGGGTGGGGGTTTGTAGAGATCACCAGTCACATCTCCTGTGCGTTGTGTTCCTGGCCAGCTACCTGTCAGATCTGGAGCGTCTGGTGACTCCGGGCTACGTCCCCACGGAGCAGGATGTGCTGCGCTCCCGGGTCAAAACCACGGGTATTATCGAGACCCAGTTCTCCTTCAAAGACCTCAACTTCAGGTAGGGACTCAGCCTTGGTGTAGGCAGGAAAAGGGCTCTGGCATGGCTGGGTGGGTTCCACATCGCCCTCCACTGGGGATGGAGCACAGGAGTGGCGGATGTTGATGCTCGTCTACCCTGTCCAGGATGTTCGATGTGGGAGGCCAGCGTTCCGAGCGGAAGAAGTGGATCCACTGCTTTGAGGGGGTAACCTGCATCATCTTTATTGCGGCCCTCAGCGCCTACGACATGGTCCTGGTGGAGGATGATGAAGTGGTGAGGGCAGATGCAGTGCAGAGTGGCTGTGCTGGGCAAGTGGGGGATGCATGTCCCCTCCACCCCTGTCCTGACACCAGAGCTGCAGTGGGGTTCACAGAGCTGTGTCTCTTCCCAGAACCGCATGCATGAGAGCCTGCACCTCTTCAACAGCATCTGCAACCACCGTTACTTCGCCACAACCTCCATTGTTCTCTTCCTCAACAAGAAGGATGTCTTCCTGGAGAAGATCAAGAAGGCCCACCTCAGCATCTGTTTCCCTGACTATGATGGTGAGGGCCTTGCAGGCTCAGACACTGGGTGCAGGCTGGCAGGGGAGGGGAAAGCTTTGGGGTGCCAGAAACCATGGGCAGATCCCCACCAGGTGTCCTCAGCAGCCCATGACAGTGGTAACAGTGCAAGGTTGATGCTGGCCTTGGGCACTGGGTGGTTAGTCCAACACCCAATGCCTCACAGGGGTATGGCCTGGTGGGAGGGGGCTGTGAGGCCACAGAGTGATCGGGTGGGGGGCACGGGGCCCCACTTACCACTGTCCTGCCAGGCCCCAACACCTATGAGGACGCAGGCAACTATATCAAGCTGCAGTTCCTGGAGCTGAACATGCGGCGGGATGTCAAGGAGATCTACTCCCACATGACCTGTGCCACTGATACCGAGAACGTTAAATTCGTCTTCGACGCTGTCACCGACATCATCATCAAGGAGAACCTCAAGGACTGTGGCCTCTTCTGAGCTCCGGTCCCAGTGCTTTCCTCCCTGGCCCAGGTCCACCTCCTTCCTTGGGCTCACCGCTTGCCCCCAGTTGCCTCCACTTGCCCACAAACCCCAGCCAGTAGTCCTACTTGATCCCAGAGTCACTCCTAGGCTCAGTCCCACACCCTGTCACTGGGTGCCATTGGGTGCTGCCAGTGGTTGTCCTTCAGTCTACCCCTAGGTGCTGGAGCTACGTGGGTGCCCCTGGGTCTTGTGTGCTGTGAGGCATGGGGTGGCTGGGTGCTAGGAGCTGAGTATCTCTGGGTGACCTCGAGTGCCACAGGGTGCCCCTAGGTCCTGGGTGCCACACGTGTGGCAGCGTTGGGGTGTTCCTGGGTAAGCTTGTCCCTAGGGGGCCTTGGGTGTCACAGGGTACCAAGGTCCATGGTTGCCCTGAGCCCCCGTGCCCACCTGAGGGTTGTGGAGCCACCCACAGTGAGCACTGGGCACAGGATGGCAGTGCCAGGAGGTTCCTGAGCGGACCCTCACCCCATACCACCCCAGAGGTCTCTGCCCCTCCATGTGCAGCTCCCATCACTGCTTCCCCATGGCTGCTGGAGGGACCCACAGGTGAAGCTACCTTCAGTGCCCCCCACATCCCTTGGCGCCCACCAGCCCCCCACCCACCCCCTTGACAAAGGCGAGCAGCCATATGCCAACTTCCACGTTGGCTTTTTGGTCTTTTTTTGTTGATTTTTTTTTCCTTTCTACATTTTATTATTTCAAACCATGTGAACAATTTGGTAAAACATCCCGTGGTAAAAGCGAGGCCACAGCCACTGGTTCACGAGGAGCCCCCGCGCTCCAGCCAGGGGCAGAGCTGGCAGGCTGTGTAGGGGGAATAGTTTGGGGAGGGGGGACACAGGGGCCGCTTTGTACAGCAGGGGTTCCTCGACCAACGCAACAGTTAGACCTACAAAATAAAACTAGGCTTAGAAAGAGAGAGGCGTCGGCAGGGCGCCCTGGTGCCCGGCTGCGCTGCAGGGAGGCGTGGGCGCGCGTTGCCCCTGCAGCCCGTCCCGCTGGGCGCGGGGGCAGCAGCTCCACCGCGTGTCCCCCACAACACGGGGGAGCCGAGGGCGCCCTCCGAGATGCCCCTCGCAAAGGCACACGATGTTGGTGGCGGTTTTTCTCACTGCAGCAGAAGGATGCACGGAGACCAGGCGACCAACTTTAGCGCTCGACGCTTTTAAATAGTTTCTTAAAAAGGTTTCTTTAAAAAGCAATGTAAACCAAGCTCTTTTTTCCTTGTTTTTTTGCGCACGCAGGTGTGTGTGTGTGTTTTCTTTTTTTTTCTCAAAGGAATGTTTCTCGGGTGTGTTTGCTGGGTGGGGGGCAGGGGGCGCTTTCCTTGCTGGTCTCTGCAACGCCAGGAAAGCCGGGACCTCTGCATCCCCTCCACTCCCGCCTCCCCGCGAGAGCAACAGTTTGAATGTAAACAGCGAGAGAGTGATTTCTTGGAAATGGATAAAAAAAAAAAAGAAAAAAAAAAGGAGGGTTGGTTTGGAGTAATCTCGACCGGTTAAAACCGAAGATTAAAACCTCATTCTTTCCCAAGCTGCTGGAGCTGAGAGAGGAAGTGAGAGCGGAGCCCATGGGCGCAGGCCGCAGCCGCGGGGCTCACGGCAGCAGAGGACGAAGGGGACGGCGCAGGTTTGGCCCGGAGGTGGCACTGAGCGCGACCTGCCACCCCGAACATAACCAAAGTCTCTTTACAGCGTTGGGAAGGGAGCAGGGGGGGAAGAAACCGAAAGAAGAGAAGCAGAAGTTGTTACGTGGCGCGGTCCTTCCTTCACTGGCCATGGCTCTCCTGGCGGGACAGGCACGTCCGGGCACCCTAGGAGAGAGATGCTCGTGAGTGGGAGGCAGTCCAGCTTAGGGGGGCAATGACAGGCCATGGTTTTGGGGCCGGGCACCCGCAGCCAGCAGCGCCGGGATGGGGAAAGCAGGTGGCTCCTGCCTGGACCAAGCAGGTCCCGTCAGTGTCAGGGGCACCTGCACCACACAGGGTGCTGGTCGTGAGGGATGTTCCCTCCCAGAGGGCACCACCAGGCCGTGGCAGCCACGGACACCCTTCTCCCACCTGGCCGCCTGGTGCCGCTCGCCCTCAGAAGAGCCCGCAGTCCTTCAGGTTGTTTTTGATGATGACATCGGTGACGGCATCAAAGACGAACTGCACGTTCTTGGTGTCGGTGGCGCAGGTGAAGTGCGTGTAGATCTCCTTCGTGTCCTTCCGCTTGTTGAGATCCTCAAACTTGCTCTGGATGTAGCTGGCAGCCTCGTCATACTTGTTGGCTCCTGCAGAGCAGAACAGGCTGAACCACTAGCAGCACTGGACAAAGGGGCTACCCAAATTAACCCCAAGTCACCAAGGGCTGGGGCTGGCAAAGAGCTCCAACCAGAGCGGCTGCGCTTCAGCACAACAGCAACTGCACAATCGAATTAAAGCTGCTCCACCTCTGGGCAGGCAGCCCCAAGGCAATTTAGTAACATTTAAGGGACTCATTGCCCTCATTAATTCAGAACTGTCTTTATAATCCCCCAGGAGCCCACGTGAATCCTCTGTCACACGGCAAACCAGGAACCCGGCCTCCAACATGGCATCGTGCAGGCTCCAGGCAGCTTAGGAAGTGCTGCAGGGGCGGGCGGGCAGCAGGTCCCAGCTGGCTCCAAGGGGCCTGGGCAGCATTGCAGTGCATGGGGGACAGGTGGCCCCTGCATCGCCCAGTCCCCAGTGACCCTGCAGTTCCTGCAAGCTCTGGTTTGGGACCAGGTTCCTGCTCCCTCAACAAGCCTGTGTCCAAGCTGTTTCCCAGGGCCTCCCACCTGCAGGTCTCGTTGCTTCCATCTGTCCTTCAAAGCAACTTCTTCTAAACCTCTTATCATTTTTATTGCTTTCCTCTGGGCTCCCCCTGGTTTCATCATCCACATGTTGCTCTGAGCGTGAACCCAGGTCCAGCTGCAGCCTTCCCACATAATACACCTCAGAGAAAGCTCTCTAGCAGAGCTCCAGACCCGGCACCTCCACTCCTTTCTGCTCCCATCCAAATCAATGTTCCCCTGTCCCAATGCCTGATCTGATGCATGCCCAGCACCTCTGAAGCCTGCGAATGGCTGGGGGCCACCTTGCCGCTCACACTATGCTGCTCTGGCCGTGGCCCAGCACTGGCTCCAAACCGGGCTGGACCCATTCCTCCTGCTCTGGAGCCATCCAGTCAGGCTAGAGCTGGAAGAAGCCTTGGGATTTGCTGTCCTACGTTCTTCTTGGGCAAGGAGGCCTCGCAGATACCTGCGCTCCCAACCTAGCATTCCTGGGGCCTAGAGACTCTTCCCCTTCTAGGTGGCTCGGGCCTAGTGATGGTGGGGCCACCATGGTACCTGAGTACTCTGGGAAGCAGATGGTCAGGGGGCTGTGTACAATTTTCTCCTCAAAGAGGTCTTTCTTGTTGAGGAAGAGGATGATGGATGTGTCTGTGAACCACTTGTTGTTGCAGATGCTGTCAAAGAGCTTCATGCTCTCATGCATGCGGTTCTGGTGGGAGAGAAGGCAGTGACATGGTGTGAGCTACCAAGAAGTCCACACAGGTGACCCAGTGGGCCACCAGCCCCATACCTCCCACCTGCACTCCTAGCAGGAGTGACCCCAGTGCCAGACTGGCCATTGCCCTTAGACTAATGGGAGACACCTCAGGCCAGCTCGTTTGCGAAGCAGGTTGCTCCACTGCCGGCCTGGGGCAAGGGTCTCCAGCACCAGAAAGCACAGGATGACGGAGAGGATGGCCTAAAAAGATGAGTGCTAGCAAGGGAGCAGCCATTCCAGCTGCAGTGCCTGACAACCATAAGGGTCCAGCGAGTGCTTCAGGCAGCACTGGTAGAAACCACCCCTCAGCCCATGGAGAAGAGGACATGCCCATGGAGCAGCATGTCGCCCTCCTCCTTCAGGCCATCACCCAGGTGTGGACAGGCCATGGTGGCCCACAGGAGCCCCAAGGCGTGGTGGCCCCTGCAGCAAGCCTGCATCTTCCCTCTCCACTCACCATTTCCTCATCTTCGGCCAGCACCAGGTCATAAGCACTGAGGGCCACGCAGAAGATGATGGCTGTCACCCCCTCGAAGCAGTGGATCCACTTCTTTCGCTCTGATCGCTGGCCACCCACGTCAAACATCCTGCAGGACAGAGGAAACGTCACGGCAGGGCCCAGAGCTCAGCAGCCCAGGCCTGGAGCAGGGGCAGCAAGGGAGACCTGGCTCCAAGAAGTCCCATAGCAGCACGGTGTCCTCCAGAGCATCATCCTTTCCAATTCCCGTCCTCCTCACCGAGCAAAGGACAGTGCAGCACACTGCAAGAGCCAGATACCACCACAGTGCCAGGAGCTGGGCCCACGCTTGGGACTGATGGGCAAGCAGGCACGTCCGTCCATCTTGGATGGCCAGGTCTGCTTTGGGACACTGGCAGGGTGGCAATGTGCCTGTGACCATCCCTCGGGCCCTGCAGCTTTCACAGCTGGCTCTGGACCAGTGTGGAGAAGCTGCAGGGTGGACTTGGCCAGGGCTCCTTAGGGATGGCAATGGGGAACATTTCTGCCCACAGCCTGGTTGCTGAGTGACTAATTCCCACCTCGAAGCAGAATGGGCTTTTGCCTTAGAAACCCTCCGTGTCTGAGCTGCAATTATTTACCACATGCTTTTGGTGTAAAATGACCTTGGTAAGCAGGTTTCCATCGTGCAATTCAAGACAAGTGGTGGAGACCGGCTGGGGACTGGCTGTGACAACCGAGCGCCACTGCTCCGGGCAAAGGAGCAATGCTGTTGGGAGACTCCTCAAGCATGAATCCATCCGTTTCCGTGGCGTCCTGGCTCACACACTGAACCTTTCTGCTACGGATTCTCACTGCAGGAGTGACGTCGTGGCACCCGTCTGTTCCAGCTCATTTTTCCGGGGCTGCCTGCCAAATGCTCCTACTCCACATCAGTCTATCTCCATCCCACCTCTCCCTGCCAAGCTTGCAATAGACTGAGTCCTCCCACGAGGCTGAGCCACAAGAGCTCTTGAAGTTTTTTTTGAGAGCACTGCAGCTATTTTGGTGGATCTGCACCCTCCGGTCACAGCCACTTCCTATCCCTGAGGACATCTGGGAGTAGCTTCCATGAGCAACAAGAACACCAGTGGGCAGCTCCTCATCACCTGGGCCTCCAATTCAGTGGCCAAGCCCATCCTGCCTGCACTTAGGCCCTGAGAGCACACCCAGGGGTGCTCAGCAATTGCACACCCCTGACACCAGTATTCGTAGTGCTGAGCTCCCTGGCTAGGCTATCCCGTGCTGCAGCCAGAGTTAACCCCAGAGCCGGAGCGTTTCCCAGTTGCTTTTCCCCCTCTCCATCTCCCACTTTGTGGGCCAAGGGTGGTGTGAAGGCTCAGCAAGGCTGGTCTCGGTAATGATGTCAACAGCTGTAAGCCCCTGCTTTGGAGGAAGAGGGTGACCAGCCCACCGACACGCTTGTGCAGGGGGTGGATGACTACTGGGCAACCACCGCATGCAGCCTGGACACATCTTGCAATGGAAGGCAAGTGCTGACCTAGCCTGGGAGGCCACCAAAGCATGGGACATTGAAGAGCAATAGGGGGCTTCGCTCCAGTGAATCCTGGAGTATCCTGCTGCAGCCTCCACGCAAGTCAGAGCAGCAGATCCAATGCTGCCCTCATTCCTGGGCTTGGAACTGTCCTGGATTTCGAGCGGCCCCGAGGCCACTGCACCAGCTCCCATGTGCAAATAGGATCTGAGAAAGATGAAAGAGGAGGATTTTTTGCCCAGCAGGAGCTGGGAAAGGGTCGGACTTACTTGAAATGCAGGTCCTTGAAGGTGAAATGGGTCTCGACAATGCCAGTGGTCTTCACCCTGGTTCGCAGCACATCCTGCTGCGTGGGGATGTAGTCAGCTCGCGCTATCCGCTCCAGGTCGTTCAGGTAGCTGGGCAGGGAGCAGAAGGGCACCTCGTGAGCAGGGCTGGCTGCAGGGCCCAGGCCTGCCTGTGTCCCCAGGGTCACCCTGTAGCTCTGGGCTCCGTGCAGACAGAGGGCACACGGGAAGCAAGGCCACTGCGCGTGGAGGGGCAGTGCCCTTGGGACAAGTGCATGGCCCAGGGGACAGCGCAGGTGGCAGGCAAGAGCCCCTGGGCATAGGGAGGGGACACCTGAAACACGAGCTCAGCGCAGACACGGGGGGGCGCCAGGAGCACGGAGCTGAACCCAAGCGATGCCAGCGCAGGGTGCTCGGAAGCGGGGCCAGCCCAGGCTTGGGGCAGGACTCGGGGCCTTCTTTTGTCCGGCCAGGTCTTTTGTGGCCCGTTCCTGCTCCCCATATGATGGGAGAAATGGAAAGAGGAAAGTATTCATTGCTATGGCAACCAACCGCAGAGCCAGTGGAAACAATTCATGGCGCGGGGCCATTTAGAGTCCAAAAAAAAAAGAAAAAGACAAAGTCCTTCATCCCGGGAGGAAGTGGGAGGTGCAAGGCAAGAGGGAAGGCAGCAGAGCAGGCACTCTGCGACCCGGCCAAGCGCCCTGTGCTCCCCTCAGCCGCCTTGTCCGCGTGGTGCCAAGGCTGGCTCTGAAAGCAGCAAGCTAAGCGTGGCCATGGGGTACGCGGGGCGCTGCCCCTGCCCAGGACATTGCTGCAGGTTTATATTGCTGCAGCACAAGGCGCTTTAAATTGGGTTTCCATCAAGCGGCTTCTTTAAGACAATTAGGTCCCTGCTAATCGGGGTGGCTGCGCTAAGCTCACAGATGATCTGTGAGGCCTAAGGGAACGCTGGTGCCGAGGCTGGTGCCCAGGCCGGCGCTGCAGCACCCGGCCGCACTGCATGCCTGGCGGCGCTGCGCGGAGCAGAGCAGAGCAGAGCAGGATGGCACTGAGCAGCACTGAGCAGTGCAGCTCGCACCGCCCAGGCGAGCTCAACAACAACAGGAAATGTGCTCAGCCTCCAGATGACACCAGAGAAAAAAAAAAACTAAAAAAACAGGAAACAAATGCTCAAGAGGCAAAGCCAGAGCTGTGCACAGCAGTAGCAGCAGCAGCAGCAGCGCTGGGACTGCTACATCCAGCATCCTGCACGCTGCCCCTGCCAGCAGCAGCCGAGGGCACCTTCGCTAGCACCGTCCCCAAGTCCTCCCTGGGGTGAGTGTCCTTCCCAAGGCACCTCCTCCAACCTGGAGTTTTGCCCCCAAAGTGAGTAAGGCTTCAAAAGGCATCCCCCACACACACACCTCTTACATCCCAAAGTTCTGCTCTGTAGAAGGGTCCCAGCAAAAGGCTGGCAGCCTGGGGAGAGCAGGGTCTGCAGCCCTTGCAGCCGGGCTGGGGAGAACCAGGCTCAGGGCAGAGCAATGCAAGGAGCGCCTGTTCCCTCGGGTGCCCTTTGCTCTGGGACACCCTGGCCACAGCCGCAACCCAGCTGCAAACCTCGCTAACTTCCTCGCTCCACAACAGCAGTGGAAGAGCCTCTTGGGCCCGCGGGTACAGGGGATTGGTGTCCTCTCTCATGGGTGAAGGCACAGGAGAGGCGGCTGCTACCGAGCACAGGCTGACGCACGCACCGCAACCACAGCATCTTTGCCGCCCGTGGAGATAACATCGGTGTCTTCCTCATCCAACAACACAAGGCCACCAGCTCGGATGTCCTGCCAGCTCTGGTCAGCCTGGGGACACCTCTGGTCTTTAAGCTCACAAGGAACACATTCAACTAGGCTTGGAAACAGCCCAAGCTCTGGGCAGACAAGGGGCAAAGAGGAGGAAAACAGTGTGTCTGGATCCACCTGGAGATAGTGCATGCCGTAACAACCTCTTTATCCTTCCCTTTTTGGCGCCTTGCACGGAGGCAGCTTTTTCCCACCGCGAGGTCCCAGCTGGGGGACAGCAAAGGCCGGCAGCCCTGTGCTCCATGACAGCTGGCTGCTGCTCCCTGGGGGCTGGGTTCGCATAAAGTGCTGCAGCAATCGCTCATTAGGATGAGTCAGAGAGGCCTGTTAATTAATACTTGTCCAACACTCCAAACATCCCCAATGATCCTTAAATGCTATTATGATGATACTCAATTTGCAGATACTGGAGATACATTTGCTCAAATTGGACGCCCTACGTGCCAGGCATTTGAAGGGTCTCTTGTTGTCTCTAGAATAACAAATCCCTAATAATTAGAGCTTATGCAATATTCTGCATCCAGGAATGTGAAAGCTCTTCATAAAAGCTAAGGCGCTGTCAGGCTCAGTTCACAGAAGGGGAGGCAGGGACGCAGCAGCAACAGCCAACCCTGGAACCAGGCAGGGGTTTGCACAGAAGCCTCGCCAAATCACATTTGCCTGCTGGGGCTGAACATGGAGTTCAGTTCTGAAATGCTGCACATGATCAAGTAGCAAGAGTCTGTAGGCTAACAAGACTAGAGCATGTTTGAGAGTTTATGCACCAACACTGATGTCCAGGCCCCGGCATCCTCCTTGGCAAGCGACCTATCAAGATACCCCCAGACAGCCTTGCACAAGAAGTTCCCAGCAGAAATCTGCCTGCGCAAGACGATCACCTGTCCCAAGGCTATTGCCATCTGCCCCATGCTTTGGGACCCCACCAATGTGCCCAAGTGGTCTGTTTCCTCCTCAGGTTGGAGACTGGAGGAAAGCTCCGAGTAGGGAACCACCACCACGGTGGTTGCTCGTGCCTCTGGAGTACATGTGGCCCACAAACACCACAGAGCTGCTGCCTCCAAGGTAGCAGGAGAGGAGCCCCCAGGCTGTTTGCAGTGCATGCTGCTGATGTTTGCTATCCCTCATCGGCGTGGTGGCTCAGGGCAAGCAAAACCTCCCAAGACCCTAAAGACAGAGAGGGATTTCAGGGGCTGACACAGCTGTACGGGATAACTCCTAGCAGTTTCCCCTTCATATGCAAGCACTGTCTGACTGGAGCAAGCCACAGGGCAGGATGGGGAAGTGGCTACGCGCTCACAAAGGCAGGGAGGAGAAAAACTCTGAAGAAACACGTGGTGCAACTTCCTAGGATGGTAGGTGCAGGATGGTAACACAGGAAAAGCTTCAGTGCCCAAGCACGTAAGTGCTGGTCATAGTCTCAAAGAGCAGCCACAGGTGCTGGCAGTGTGGGTCAAGCAGCGATGGCTCTAGGGCCTCACACATGGAGGAAACCCTGTAGGACCACATCTCTGCAAAGGGCTGTGGGGAGCAGAGCAAAGAGCTCTGCAGAAGGACCAAGCAACCAGACTGGCGCTTCCCCCGACGGGCTGACTGGGACACGAATCCGGGGAGGGAAGGTGAACTCGTTAGATGAACTATCAGGGAGGAACTGAAAGCAGCCGTAGTCGAACGAGGAAGCACGAGGCCAGAAGAAATCAGTCGCGGGGGTTTATTAAGGAGACGTTCTTGTGGTGAATTTTTATGCAACATTTTTCTCACTGATCTCGGCACAGAAGAGAGAACCGATGGTGCCAAAGGGGAGTGCCAGCAGCACTGAGGGAGCTCATGGATAGACCAACAACCCCAAGCACAGCCAATTGCCTGGCCCATCAACCACACTCCCTGTGCCCTTCAACTTGGCACCTCTTCCCTAATGCTGCACTTTCCTAGGGGCTACTGGCTTGGGCACAGTAAGCAAGAGAGCACCAGACCACAACAAGCCAGAGCTCAGTTCCAGCTATGTGATGCTGTCCAGGAATAATACTTTAGGCAGATTAACTTATTTATTAAATCTCTTCAGGGATAAAGCAAAGCAGCTGCACTCAATTTACATATCTAAACATCAGTTTGCCTGCTAATATGCAAATGCAATGCCCATTTCTTCCATGTAAACTCTGGTGGCCCTGGTGACGAAGCATACAGAGAAGGAAGAGATACTGAATACCTTCTCTGCTTCAGTCTTTACTGCTAAGACCAGCCCTTGGCAATGCCAGGTCCTGGACACCAATTAAAAGCTCTGGAGAAAAAGAGAATTTCCCTTGGTGGAAGAGAAAGATCGGCTCAGAGATTGTTCAGTTAAACTTGACATTTGCAAGTTCATTGGTCCTGGAAATGTCACGCTAATCTTCAAAAAGGAACAACAAAGAGGACACAGGGAACTACAGGGCAGTAAGGTTACCTCTGCCTCTGGAAAGGTGACGGGACGGCTCATGCTGGACACCATTTCCAAGCACGTGAAGGATAAGAAGGTGACCAGGATCAGGATGGATTCATGAAGGGAAAATCATACTCGGCCTCCTATGACAGGACGGCCAGCTGGGCTCATGAGGGGAGAGCAGTGGATGTTGTCTGCCTTGACCTCAGTAAGGTTTTTCACGTTGTCTTCCGTAACATCTTCCTGGACAAGCACAGGAAGTGTGGGTTAGATAAGGGGACAGCAAGGTGGCTTGAAAACCTGCTGAAAGGCAGAGCTTAGAACATTGTGATCGGACACAGGGTCTACTTGGAGGACAATAGATAGAGATGTCTCCCAAGGGCCCATACTGAGTCCCGTGTAGGTGCTGTTGAACATATTCATCGATGTGAGGATGTATCTTCTCGACTGTGAGGATGACTGAGCACTGGCACAGGTTCCATTGAGGGGTTTCTACTGTGAAATTACGGGACATCCGGGCATGGAGGTCAGGTCCTCCTCCCTTTTACAGTCAGGGAAACTGACACAGGGGCAGGCGACTCTCTCAAGCAGAATAGGGACAGAGTTCAGCAAGGCTGCAGCATCCCATGAAGCCCATGGATGTGATGAGGCCTGACAAACCTGCTTCCGTACCACTGAGAGGCTGGAGAACCAAGGTGCCCTGCTGCAAACATCAGCCTCAAGGCACAAAGAGCCTCATTCATGGCCCACAAACCCGCTCTGCATTTCTAATGCCTTGAGGTATTCCTGTGCTAGCTGGAACACGCTCCTCTGGGAGTTTATCTTCTTTTCCGCCTGACCCAGCTGCCATTTCCAACCTTAGCTCCCAACAGCTGTGTTTTGCAGCATGATCTCACAGACAGACAAGCTATTAAAAGCTTCCTGCTTGTGCCTCTTCTTGGGGAGTGACTGGTGCGTCACACCCCAAGCGGTCAAAGAAGCATGGATGAAAGGTCCATAGAAGCAGGCTGAATTGTTATCCTTCTGTATCCTTTCCGAGGATGCAAGAGATGGCTGGAATGGCCACGTCCTCTCGGACAGGAGTCCTCAGATAACTAGAGATCTTGACCGACATGTATGGTAGGGCACAAGTACAGCAAAAGCCGCCTCTGGCCTTCTTGCTAGACCCCAGCAAATTCAAGCAACTTGTTACCTTTGAATGTGCTTACGGCAGCTGGACTCATGTGAGAGACCTTGCTGGGGTCACCAAAAGAGCGAGTTGAGGGGCAGGAGAATAGGCTGTACCCTGGCCCTGCTGTATCCACAAAGAGGACATGGGCTGTTCCAGTACCCACATGCAGACGGCCCAGGGGGATGACACACACCTGAGTAGAAACCTGGAGCTGGTGAGCCAAAACCCATGCTCAAGTCTGCCTCCCACCACAACCCTCGGTGCAAAAGCTTGAGGCTGAGAGCTCCAGTTGGGCAAGAGATCTGATGGTGACTTGTCTCCAGTAGGTCAAGGGAGGTGATTGTCCCCCTCTACATAGCCCTAGTGAGGCCACATCTGGAGACTGTGTCCAGCTCTGGGCTCCCCAGAACAAGAGGGATGTGGAGCTGCTGGAGAGAGCCCAGCGCAGGGCTGCGAGGATGATCAGGGGCCTGGAACATCTGCCCTATGAGCAACGGCTGAGGGAGCTGGGCCTGTTCAGCCTGGAGAAGAGAACGCTGAAGGGGGACCTGATCAGTGACTATAAATACCTCAAGGGAAGGAGTGAGGAGGATGGGGCTGGCCTCTTTTCAGTGGTAGCCACTGTTAGGAATAGGAGGAACAGTGGCCGTTTGAAGCACCAAAAGTTCTGCAGGAACTTAAGGAAAGATTTCTTGACAGTGAGGGTGACAGAGCACTGGAAGAGGTTGCCAGGAGAAGCTGTGGAGTCTCCTTCTCTGGAGATCTTCAAAATCCGCTTGGATATCACGATGTGCCCTGTGCTCTAGGTAATCCTGAGGATGCGGGGGGTTAGACTAGATGATCTCTAAAGATCACTTCCAACCTTAACGATTCTGTGGCCATAACAAGGCTGGAGAGCCCCATCCTCAGCTGTCAGGACTTTCCCTGTGGCCAAACTACACCTTATAATGGTGAAATACCTTCTCGTTTAAGTAACAATGGGAAAAGAAATAGAAAATGTAGGCAGCCTCAACCAGCAAGAACTTCAGTTACAAACACTTCCTCTCCAGGATCTACTAGCACAGACCAACCTGTGCCCAGCACAGAGAGCACAGAAGTAAGGATGATCCTCTCTCGGGGAGCCGAGATGTTGCAGCAATTCAGAAGCCCGTAAGTCCATGCCAGGGAAAGCTGTTGATCATGGAGCTTCCAGTCATGAGAGCATCCCGGCATGCTAGGATGCTTATATGACAGTATCTCTAGAGATACAGATCACACAGGTCACGCAATAGATTGAACAAGGTCTTGATCTCTCTCCTGGAGGAACCTAGGAAAAACCTAGGTGCAGAAAAACCTAGGAGCAGAAGATGCTGCCTGCTGGGGTGAGAGCCTGGTTTAGGTCTACTTGCTGTCAAGCAGAGCTTCAGCCCCACGGCAGAAGGTGCCCAGCACTGGAAAAAGAGCTGACTTAAAAGGCAGGACAAAACCCCTATCTTCCCTCCCCCTGCCACCTCCTGAAACACGCAGGAACCAGAAAGAACTTGCCAAATACATCCAGCTGCCTCCTCAAAATCCACTTCATTGCCCCACAGTTTCTCCAGCTGCAGATATAGGCCATAGACATTAGTTTAAAAATAAAACTCCTTCCATCTGCCTCAAAGTGGTGAAGGGGAACACTCTTCTGACACGCAGCAAGCAGCTCAGATGCGTCTTCTACCACATTTGCCAGTTGACCATGACCCAGTCAACGGGGCATGGTGGGTCCCTGGCTCTCAGCAGCCCAAGCCCCAAACCTCGCAGGTCATACCAGGAGAGGGAGGCCGTGGGGTTACAGAGCAGGTTTGATAGCGACTAAAGCTCCCCACTGATGGGGTCATCACAAATCAGTTGCATGGCTCAGCTGGATAAGCAGTGGCGGCTCAGGAGGACCTAGGCACCTTCTCTTTCCCAAAGCCAACCTAACAGCTGAAGCAGGGACCTACATCACTGTGGCTCCACTCTATAACACTGCCTGCTTGTCCCCTCTTACCTTCTGAACCTGCGGCACTAACAAAGGAACCAATGCAAAGGCACCACACAAGGAGCTTGTCACCACAAGCTGGATCCCACAGGGCACCCCTGGGTGTACTACAGAGCACACAGCAAGGCTCCCTGGTGCCTGGGGTCTTGTTTTACACTCAGAGACACAGCAGGATCCCTCAAAGCTCAGCTTCTCCTCCCTGTGCACACGTAACTGCAGCCCTGTCTCTTAAAGGCCCTTGCTAACTCCACATGCACCTCAAACCATTTATTAGGACTTCAGTGGCCAAGTTTCCTCCCTTTTTCCTTCCCCTCTTCACAGACAGGGCCAGGCTACAGTGCAGCAGGGAGAAAACGGGAGAATTAAGGTCTCAACAGGAAGCGCCGTGGGATGTTTTCCCCCAAAAAGGCAAGGACACAGCCACATGCCGGTTCAGGGAGCTGCTCCTGCAGCCTTGCTTTCCTGCGGGGCTGCTCTGCTTTCTCCACCACACCGGCATCCCAGAGCAGTCAGGGCACAGCCACCCTATTGCACATCTGGCAGCAGCTGCAGCCACAACCCACACGGGGACGAGGATGAGGATAGACAGGAGACTTTCCAGTGCCCCTTCAAACAGGAACCAGCTGCCCTGGGGAAGTGCCAGAGCACACAGGGTGGCAGTCAGGCAAGGGATGTCCCACGTGCTGCCCGACAGCACAGTCCCCGTCCCCAGCATCCTCGCAGAGGAGGAAGCGGCTTCCGAGACACTCGCCCCGGCAGTTCTGCTCTGGCTCAGCCCGCACAAGCACAGGGAAGTCACAGCGGTGGCTCTGCTCATGACGGCCCGGCACGCATCACCGCCCCGCGCCTCCTGCCCCGGCCCTGTGCCGCTGTCCGACCACGCGGGGTCATCTCCCAGAATCAAGCAAAATAAAGCAAAAATAAAGCAAAATAAAACAAATCAAAAATAAAGCAAAATAAAACAAAACAAAGAAAAATAGGGCAAAACGAATCCTGCCCGAGTGCCGGCAAGCAGACCCTGTCCCCCAGCCGCACCCTGTGGCGAGCACCGGCCGTGTCTCCCCAGGGGCAGCACTCCGCGTGGGAAGGTGGCAGAGCCCACGGACAAGAGGCCGGGAACAATGTCCGGTCCCTCCCTTCCCGCAGGAAGCGGGAGGGGAAGGAAGCGGCTGGGCTTGGGAGGCGCTTGCACAAAGGCGAGCCACGGGCGCCCGCCCTGCGCTGGGTTTCCTTGCCAACGCGCCCGTCCTACGGCACTGGAGCCGACGTGCAGCGCTGACGCACAGCCCCGCTGCCCCGCTTGCTGCCCCGCTCGTCTGCAGGGAAGGAAAGAGGGTCCCCAATTCCCCACTGCAAAGCTCTGCACGGCCCTTGCGACAGGGAACCCGCGGGCAGCAGTGAAGCGAGATCGTCAGCTGGAAAGGCTGCTAGAGCATGGGGCCCGGAGGCACCAGATGAAATGGGGAATGGGAAGCAGCAGGGGGATGGAATTCTTCCATGGGGGCAGCAGGGCAGGATTATGGTGATGATAAAAAAGGCTGGTAGGCAAGAATTCCCTTTTCAACCGCATGCTTTCTCCCTGCTTTGGCCTCTCAGGGAGGTAAAATCATCTAAAGAAGTGATATTCCTAAACAGGAAAAGGGAACGGCACCATCCCTAGGCACAATTTCCTTCCTAGGGCCGCAGGGCTCTCTCTCTCCACTCAGCTAAAAATGTGAACACAAAACCTAGCAGCAGCAACAGTCCCCCAAAATCTCTCCTTTTAGCATGGAGCCATCAAAAGGAGGTGAACGAGACTCCTCTCTGGCAAGGTCCCCAGGAAGCCTTTGAGGCTCCCATCCACACAAAGCACGGAGAGCAGTCAGCAACCCGCCGTGGACCTGCAGCCTTCAGCCCCCTTTTACCAGGGAAGGACAACGGTGGCAGCATGGCTCCCACCTCCCTGCGCACACCTTGTGTCTCACCACCCCACGTGGAGCCCTGATGGAAGGGCTCACTAGGCACTCACTAGGCAGCAGAGTCGTTGAGCTGGTATTCTCGTGAGCGGCTGAAGCAGGCCTGGACGCCGTTGTCAGCCCACAGCCTCCGGATCACGTTGGCAAGGTCCTCTGGCATGATGCCCTGCTCCTCCGCGGTGCAGGAGAGTGCGAACAACTGGCGAGCGTCGTCCTGCAGGGAAAAAGAAGCCGCCCTTCACACCTGCCCTGAAGCACACCATACATCCCGGGACCACAAAACCCAGGGATTCTCTCTGTTCTTAGGAGTGGCAATCTCAGTTGAAGCATGGCAAAGATTATGTCAAAACCTAGGACCCAATGCTCTCCTCCCTCCTGGCACGGTACTAAGGCACTCACCGCTCTGGAGGAGTCACCAAAGTCAATCTGCAGGTTCCCCATGGCCTTGATGATGGCCATGATGGACTGGATGGTGTTGCTGTAGACCACAGCTTTGTACTGCCGGCACTCCTCTTCCGAGTAGCCATCTTCATGGATAATCCTGGGGGCAAGGGACACACATAGGCAAGGTCACCGTCCCATCAAGCACCTTAACCCCTCTGTTCCCTTCACTTTGCTGGCAGTGATGTTACTATTAGGCCACGCTCTGCTTGGTGGTATACACCCTCTGCTTGGTGGCTTTCCTAAGCCTGGGCATCCTGCCGCAGCTGCTCCCAGCCTGGGGAGTGACACGGGCTCTTCTCCCTACAGGGACACTGGCTGGAGGCATCGTGGGGAGCAGGAGGGCACAGATCTGCTCAGCAATGCACAAATACAGGAGCTGGCTGCTGTTTCAGGGGCTTGCGTGGCCTGTCACTGCCTAGGACTATGGGTCTGAGTCCTTCCCATTAACGGAATTTGCTTTAGGGCAGGTAAATAACTGAACACAGCAAGAAGCTGTAAACCTCGGTAGGAAAAGGTGGTGAGGAGCATCTTCCTCCTCTGTTGTGAAGAGGAGGATGCTGTGCTAGGCACTGGCACATCCTATCAGCTGCTACCTCCTCAGCCAGAGCTTCAGGAAAAGGCAGCAATCCTGCAGCTCCAGATGTGCCAGGGACAGCTGGATGGATAGAAATCACACTGAGGCTGCCAACTGGGCCTACCCAAGGGACATATGGGATTCAAAAGCACTTGGAAACTTCTGGGCTTAGAGCTAGCAGAGGCAAGAGGGTCTCTCCAGGATGTCCCAGCCCCACTAATTGTGCTGGCACAGCTGGGTCTGGGCAACCCAGGGTCAAGTGAGAGCAGGCATTCAACAACTCAAACAAAAACACACCCAAAAAGCTCATCAAGGTGGCCTGGGTCAGATCAACCTCACAAGCATGGGGTTCAAATGCCCCCAGAAAGCTGGAGCCACGCTCTGGTGCCAGGCAGCCCTGGCCTGATCCTCCTGCCTCGTCTCAGAGCACAAGGTATTTGTTTTCACAGCAGCTCCCTGTGGCCGCTGTAACCACAGGCATCCGAGCTGCTGAGGTCACCTTCTGTGCCTAAATATTTCATTGGCTTGCATCGACCGGCAGTTTGCCCTCGGCTGCCTGGAAAGGCCTGCTTGCCCAAGCAGCCAAGGGCTGGATACCACCCCCAGCCTGCATTAATGCAGCATCTATAGTTGGGTGGCAAGGTTACTTGGGGACATCTTGCACAGAAGTAACGGGGATTTCGAGGTTTTGGTTCTCTCCACAGGGATGGCTTGGCCATCCTGTTTGCTCACAACAACCCTCTCTCAGGGATTCGGCTCTGCAGACCACGACCTGACTGGGATCAAGGGATGGCTGCCCTGGGAAGGAATGACAGCAGCTCTGCCAAAAGACGTCCCTGCCACGGATGCTGTCTGGCCATGGGTGACTGCAACATGGTTGGAAATATCCCTTCCACAAGCGGTATCTAGAAACCCAAGAGCTGCCAAACTGGATTGGCCCAGGAGGGTGATCCAAGCCTGCCTCTGCCCCTGGACCTAAGTGGCTGCAACCTCGACCTCCTCAAGCTCAGCCCCAATGCGGCCAGTCCTCTGCAGGGATGATCCAGGAGAACGTGACCATCTGGATGCGACCACGTGTCATGTGCTCTGGCTGTCCCTGCTTGAGCAGGGGGTTGGACTAGGTGATCTCTAGAGGTCCCTTCCAACCTTAACCATTCTGTGATTCCGTGGCGATTGGGAAAGCACATGGCACCTCCAGCTGGGCTGTAGATGTGCTTCTAACACAGTGCCGACAGCACCAGCCTTTTCCCATGGGCGTTTTCCCTCGTATCCCTATGGGGTAGCAGGCAGCCCAGTTTTCCTGTCACCCCAGGGTGTCCCCAAACCCTGCAGAGAACTCAGCAGCAGGGAGGGTGCAAAGGGGAAGAGACCTCAGGCTTACTCACTTCATCTGTTTGACGATGGTGCTCTTCCCGGACTCACCGGCACCTGCAGAGAACCGAGACACACGAGCAGTGAGCGGCAGCTTGAAGCCAGGGCTCCCCCGATGTGACCTCAGCTGCAGACCCCCCCAGATCAGCCCAGACCCTGCTGTTCTCCTCGCCAAGGACAGGTACCTTCTCACACCCAGCGCCAGCGAGCAGCACCGCGGCATGGCGCCGAGTGGGCCTGGCGCCAGCCAGACGGATTTTTAACGAGCCGAGGGGCTCCTGCAGACGCTGCCCTGTGGGGCGCGGAGGCAGCTGGAGCCCTGCGCTCCATCCGCTCCATCCGCGGGGCCTCGAGCCGACCATCACTCCTCCCAGCGAGGTGCCACCGCTGCCTCCTGCCAGGAGACGACAAGGGTCAGCAGATGCTTTAGCGGGCACCCCGCTGTCCCTGCGCATCCAGCGGGGCAGGAACGGGGAAGAGCAGCTGAGGAGAGAGCTCCTAATGAGGCTGTCCTCTGCAGGCGAGGCACAGTTCTGCCAGGGGCCGGCTCCTCCCTGCAAAGCCTGACCCGTGCTGGCCCTGCCGGGCTTCCTGCTGACGCACGGAAAGCTCTCGCAATCACGGCTCTGCCCTCCCCAGGAACCGCTGGAGCTCGAGGTACCGAGCTGCGGCGCATTCCCAGCCACTCTTCCTATTTCCCTAGCGCAGGGAGGAAATCCAGGCAGGTTTTCCCCTCCTCTCTATCCGCTTACAGTGTTTTCTTGCCAGCAATATGCGTCATCATCAGCTCAAACCAGCCACACCACCATCGTCTATGGCAAGAGGGCTGGGGGACCCTCCAAAGACGGCTGGCAAACGCTCTGCTGTCACTGAGAAAAGGGACAGAGCAGAGTCAACCTATCTTCCCCAGCCAGGGCTGCCGCAAGCCTGTCCTAAGCCCCAAGCTTGTCCTAAGCTTTATCCAGACAGCAAGGAATGTCAAAGAAATGCACAGGGAAAAGTGAGCTTTCGGATGATCTTGCAATAGCACCGGAGAATACGGGTAACAGGATACCTGCTCCATCGCATGCAGGGCAGCGAGCCAGGAATTTTCCTTTGAGAAAATGGAGCAGCCTTTTAACGCAAGCCAGTGGGGCCCACGGTGACTGGGCCATGCAGCCCGCCAGGGATCAAAGGAGCTGGCTCCCGCGCTGCTGGGGATCAGCGCAGAGGCGGCAGCGCTCGAGGCACGGCTGCGGAGCCGGCCCCGCGGGAACGCGGCAGCACCAGAGCACCAGGAGGGCTGCGCCCGCAGGGCATCCCCTGGGCACCCAGCACGCAGGGCCACAACATGCCCTGGCCACAGAGCTTTGAGAGCTGCCGGCTCTGGCGTGGTCCTGTGCAGGACGGGAGCACTGGCCCCGCTGCTGCAGCCTCGACAGGGATCACACGCAGCTGCAAAGAGCCCAGTTTCAGGGCTGCCCTGTTGCTGGCCATGTCAGCACGCATTCAACAGTGATCAAGCAGGACGTATAACTAGGTCAGTCTTCTAATTGGCACGTCCAGCTCCTAAAGAATAGGTTGCCTAAGCCCAGCCTTGCCATGCCCAAACATCTGCTTCTAGCAACAGCCCCACGCCAAATTCCTAGAGACGAGGGCACCACGACTGCGTTAAATCTTGTGGCCGCTTTCCCAGGGCAGAGGGCTCCAGCCCTTGTGCAGGGTCATCTGCTTGGGTCCCAGCGTGACTTTGAGGAGCGGCCACGCGTAATTCAGGGAAGGCATGTCGGCTCCTATGGGGACGTCTGCCTGTGCTGCAATAATGAGTAGGGCATCGCCTGCAACGCTGTCTTCGAGCATCGCCCCGTCGGGCTGCATGCAGAGCGCTACAGCCGGTGAGCAGGAAAATGAGCCCTGGCCTCCCGTTCCTCCTGCTTCCTTAGGGCTCAGCGACAGATGCCCCTTTATGCTCCCACCACGTGCCAAGATGCCCAGGGTCCCCCTGCAACTGCCAATGGTGACAATCTGCCCACCCGGACCCTGCTTGTACAAAGGGGCCTGAAGCAGAGCATTCCCAAGAAAACTGGGAAGGAGCCCTGTCACCTCCTCCAAAGGACTTGAATTGCTCCCTATGGTAGAAGCCACCCACAGATTTCTTTTTAAATGGCAAAGTTCTTGTAAAACGCTGGAGCTGGTGAGGGGAGACGCCCCTTCCTCCACTCCGGCAGATGCTGTGGCGTCGGCATCGCAGCGGCCCTGGCTCTGACGGCTCTCCTGCGAGCTTGGCTAGCTGGGCTTGCTCACAGACCGCTCTGGGTTCAGAAACTGTCTGGACCTCAACCCTGGGCCAGGTAACGCGCAGCCCTCGCTCCCTGCGGGTTTCTCCCTCCCATTGAGCTGCAATAGGGGAAAGGGTTAAGCCATCCTGGCTTCTCGGTCTGAATTAAAAAGGAAAAAAAAAAAAAAAAAAAAAGGAAGCTCAATGCTCAAAGGGGAACTGGGAGGGACAGTGTGTCCCCTTGCTGGGCAAGGAGCGCCACAGATAAACTGCCTTATAACCTCGGATAACTGCCGTACAACATCATCCCACCTGAGCTGCTCTTTGGAAACGGCAGCTTAAGCCCCGAGGATGGCAGGCAGCAAGAGAGGATGGAGCCCCGTGCCGGGGGCTGCCCAGTGTGGCCGTCATCCCAAACACGGAGGCTTCGGGGCTGTGACCGAGAGCAAGGCAGTTCTCCGAGCCCCTGGACCAGGACAGTGCCACTGCCTGGGCACAGCAACCTCTTCTCTCCTGGCCCAATGAAACCGTTCTCACCTAGGGATCCACACGTTCCCACCCCCGGCCAACTTTCCATCGGGGGCAGGTGCTCCTGGCTCCCAGGCAGGAGCCAAAACTCGGATCAAAGCCTGCAGCAACACAGGCCAGCCTGGCTCCACCGAGCCATCACCACCCGCATGCTGGGCAGAGCGCGGAGATGGGCACAGCACCAAGCCTGGCCTCCGTCTCCAGGCTCCTCTGGCATCGCCGCTGCGCTGAGCAAACATCTGTGCTCGCTGCGCATGGGGCAGGGGTAGCCTTGCTGCATCCCACGGGTGCTCTGCCTGTCGAGGTCTCTTCCGCCGGCATTTTCCCCACTCCAAGGGGTCCTTCCAAGAGCCCCTGTCTCCCCAAGAGCCGGACTGGAGGGGCTGGCAGTGCCCCAAGGTCTGTCTGCACCCGTGGGAGCCCCGAGGAGACAACAGCACCGATGCCTGGCTCGCGTGGGGCCCAGTGCTTCCACCAGCCTGCCCCACACACCGCGTCCCCAGCCACCACAAAGGACGGGTCCTGGTGCTGCCACGCACCTCACCAGCCTCCCAGCCCGTGCTCAAGGCGAGCTCCGAGCTGCCCTTAAAGAGGGCCCCAAGCAGCTAATGGCAGGGCTGCTGTGTCCCAGGCCACAGAGCGGGAAAGGGAGATTACAGAGGAGCACAAAAATGAAGATTATGCTAAAATTAAACCTGCAAAAACAGAGCCTAGTATTTCAGCTGAGAAGTCCCAGCAGGGAACAAGGCAGCAGAGAACCACCAAGGCAATGGCAGCAAATGGGGCTTAGAGCACATGGGGCAAGGAGCAAGTGCCTTGCACCAAGGCCTGTGGGGCAGCCACACCAACTCCATCCAAGCCATGCCCATGAGTCACTTACGGACCTCTCCAACCCACAGGAACTAACCAGGGCATTGCTCAGCCTGCAGCTGATTTGGGAAGAGACCTTCAAGGAACTTCTTGGCCTCAAAGCGTGGAGCACAGCCAGGATGGATCTAGCAGATTGAAGATTGCCTCTTCAATAGTTTGCTTTGGTCTCTAATACTTCAAGGACCTGGGCTTCCTGCAGGTGCAGCCATCCATCAGCAGCTGGTGTCCCCAGACAATTCTCCGCTTGCTCATCCACAGGGTAGAAGATACTGAAGTTGGACTTAAGAGACCCAGGCGCACCTTGCCCACAAAGCCAGAGCCAAAGCAAGCAACACCGAGAGGCAACGCACACCACGAGGCCACAGCTAGTCGAGGCAATTGTTCCCATGCACAAGCCCTTTTTTAGGTCTTTCTGCCACCAAAGGGAGAGGAGCCAGTCTCTGTCACACCCAACATTTAGAGTTTGCTGAGGTTAGGACTATATTAAGGCTATAAAGACTCTACATGTCTATATTTATTGCTACAGATAACTTCTCTGCTCCAGGCACAGCACAGTTTCCACAATGGGCAATCTGCAGGAGAATCTTTACTCAATTCTAAGATGACTTTTTGATCATGTAAAAAAGAAACAGCAACCATAATCAACACAGCCCCATACCTCATCCTAGCTGGGCCCTAGACGAAGCCTTGCACTATGGGAACACATCTTTGCTAGGCAATTCCTGGGGTATCCCATCCACAGATGAGTTTCTCACAGAGTTGCATAGCTCCAAGACACTTTAAAATGCCCAAACCAAGCCACAGCAATGTCCTGCTTAGTATAAGACCAAATTCAGCCTTGGTGTTTTCCCCAGAAACCAAACAAAGCATCCAATTTCAATAAAAAGCTTCTGCTCTGGAGTATGGTCATGGAGCTACAGGGCTGTGAGCAAAACAGGACAGTCACTCCAGGAAGATGGGATCATGCCAGCCCGTTCTGTAGCGAGGAGTAGCCAGGACCATATACAGCTCCTGCATTGCCCACACTATCACCACTCTTGGTGATGGATCCTCTCAAGCATCTCCAACCACTTGGTGAGCCAAGAAACCCACGAAGACAACAACTAATGCTCTGGAGCACCTCAGGTCAGAACTGGGGAGCAGAAAGGGTGCTGCAAAGAGCCGGTACAGCTACCAGACAGTACCCACCACCTTGACTGGAGGAGGCTTTCCTGCGTGTGGGAGAAACCAGTCCCCACAGGCATCCTTGGGACGCCTGCAACACAACAGCAGCGGGGCCACACTTTGTGGTGCTCACACTGCCCAGCTGGGAAAGCTCCAGGTCCAAGTGACTGGTTGATTGTTCCCATTGACACATTCAGTCCTTAAAATAGCTGTACGGGATGGATTTATAAAATCAAAGCTAAAAACGAAGCAAAGCCGGCATGAGATGCATTGCAGCACATCTTACATTGCTCCTAGAAAGCCCATCCAGCTGTCAGGGAGTGGAAACAGTTAAACTACAGAGCTTGCCACCAAGCCACCCCTGAGCTTGCTCTTCTCCTCCTCCCGGTGCCCCAAGGTCGAGCCGCAAAACCTCAAAGCTGAGCAGCAGCGTCTCTCCTGAACCGCCTCCAACGCCAGCTCGGAGCTCTGCTCCCCGGCCTGCTGCAGCCCGTGACCGCTCTCCGCCCAACTCATCTGCCAGCGGAACAAAAGCAAAAATCACTCAAGAATGTCTGAATGGCAGGTTTTTTTTTTTTTAATGCACTACCAAAGCACAAGGCCAAATTCAAATAGGAAAGAGTGTGGAAACCCATGTCCCTATGGCACCAGAGTGGGTAGAAGCACAGAGCTGTGGATTCCTGCTGCGTAACTATCCAGGATTGCTGCGCTGGCATTTGTGGTCCGTGCTAGCAAGTCCAGCGTGGAGCCTGCACAGGACTGGGGTGAAAACGGAGAAAACAGGAGCAAGTTAGGGCCCTGCTTCCTCATGTATCCTCACCCCAGCCGCAAGCTCTGCCAGATGCTTCTCCCCTAAGCGCAGGGACATGCAAAGCGTTTCCTCCTACGCAATGGCTTCGTCACAGGCTCTCACCTGCACCTTTGCTGCTCGGACCAAGCTCCAGGGACACAGCTGCCAACACCAGACCTGCAAGGCAGCACTCTAAGCAAATTGCAGAGGTAAGGTCATTTCCCTTGCAAACCTGCCCTTGCAGGGTCTTGGACTGCTTAGTGGCTTCCCTCGCAATTTTCATTTGCTTGAGTCTTTGCTCCCTACTTTTTTTTTCCCCCCCTTTGTACTCCCGGAAAAACCCTCCACATGGCTTTTTTAAGTGCCAAAAGACCTGTCCCTCCCACAAGTTAGCATCTCTCCTCCATTTACTACGGCGCTGGAAGGGCTACAGAGCAGAAATTAATCAATCTTGGAAGACTCCATTGAGGTTTGCACCTTCCCACAGCGTCTCCACTCTTGCTATGGTGCAACCACGCATTCAGAATCAAGCACCAGCAAAGGAAGAAGTCAGCACCTATCAGGTAAGATATCAGCTGCACCAGTGCGAAGATATGAGTCAATTCCTATCTTCACGGAAGACACCAGCTCCCACAGATTCACTGGAAAGAGCTCTCTCTTTCCCTGATACCAGGCCAAGGAAACTTGTTCCTACCTTTCCTCCTTCTCCAGGAGGGTCAGGAAACAAATCCAGGGATGAATTAAATGGGCAAAGGGCAGAGAGATGGATCTCCTTAGGGAAGATGCACACTCCCGGCTCTGGAGATGCAATCCTTGGCACTGCAGTATGTCACAAACTACCCAGGAAGGAGCTCAACAAATCACCAGGACCAATAGGGGCTGGAAGGCAAAATCCAGTGGTTCAGCACTCATCCTTTGGAAGCAGGTCTGCTGCCCTTCCTGCTGTCCCCAGAAAACTAACGTCAAGATTTGCCTAAGATCAAGAAAGGCAGTGAAGCTGGTGAAGGATGTGGAGCAGAGACCTTCTGAGGAGCAGCTGAGGGAGCTGGGGTTATTTAGTGGGCATTATTTAGTGTGGAGAGGAAGAAAGTCAGGGGAAACCTTACCCCACTCTAGAGCTCCCTTAAAGGCAGTTGTAGTCAGGTGGGGGTCCATCTCTTCTCCAGAACAACTCTGGCTAGCACTAGAGGCAATGGCCTCAAGTTGTGCCTGGGGAGGTTCAGGTTAGACCTTAGCAAGAATTTCCACAGGGAAGGAATAGTCAAGCTTTGGAATAGGCTGCCCAGGGATGTGGTGGAGTCACTGTCCCTGGCAGTGTTCAAGAAACACGTAGATGGAGCTTAGGGACCTAGGGACATGGTTTAGCAGGTATGGTGTTGAACAGTATATGTCTGTACTCAGTGATCTGAAAGGTCTTTTCCAACCATAATGATTCTACGATTCCAAGAGTCTCTGCAGTCCCCTAAAGACATGCCAGCAGCAAGGGTCACATCCCCTGGCCTTCACAGGAGCTGTTGCAAGGACTCCTCGTTTTCAGTCAACAACTCCTGCTCTGATGCCCACATTATCTCAGTCCGTGACCCCCTTGAAGGGGTGACCCACACCCCTTCTACACAAGGGCAGCATTTACAGACCTTTTCATTACTGTGGGTTGAGCAAGTCTCCTTTGCCTGGGGCCCGAGACAGCCCATATCCATGCAGCAAGCCTACAGGCCAGCAGCTCAACACAGCTCTTCAAATCCTCTGAACACCCTGCCCCTGCTCTGCCAAGGATTGCCCACATGCTGCCCTTACCGCAGCACCTGATGCTTTGGGAGACGCACAGATCTATTCAGTGTGAGCACAGAGGCTGCCTCCACATCTCCATCCTGCCCACAACCCACTACCAAGGAGCCTAGTGCACCCAGAGTGGAGCCCTGCCCTGGAGACGTTTGGAGGTCCATTCTGACTGCCAACTCATGGGACACTACATGACGGCTGTCCTACCTCCCGTTGTGTGGGGAAAGCTTCACTGCTAGCACGGAAACCAGCCTTGAACAAGATGTTTAGCTGTAATTGAGCTCTTGAGCACCAAGTCACAAGCTACCACTGAAATAATTCTGTAAAAATAACCAGCCAGGTCTTTGGCATTCTCTTCCCAGGCAAAGCCCAAAGCTTCAGGCAATGAAATCTCCGCCAGGGAAACGATCCTTGTGAAGGATGTTCTGACTTAACGTAATCAACTCTTCCTGTCAGTTCTCTCCATGCTTAAACCTCACATCAGCTTTGCTCGGCCCACGGACTTGCTACGAAACAAGAGGCATGACAGGCATTTCTCCTCCTCCTCCACCACAAGTTCTGGAGATAGGTGCTCACCTAAGCGGCCCAGCAGTTTCACACGCTGCAGGGAGGCCCATATGCACCTCACCAGAGCCCCTGCTCCCTGCTGCGATCCCCACGTTCACCAGCATCTGGTACCAGGCAGTCTGCTGCCAGCAATTCATGTTGCTCCCATGACCCGTTCTGAGCACAAACAACAGCTTCCTACAGGTTTGTGGAGCACCTCTGCTTAGTACCTTTGCCTTCGGAATAGTTATGGGGCTGTGCCACCACATTTGCCCGCAGTCTCCCCGTTGCACCAGGCAAGAGGCTGAACAATGTCTGCAAATGCTCTGCAGGCCCTCCAGCAGGACCCACGGAACATCTGTAGCATCTTTCTCCCGTTATGAGACTCTTGGATGACACGTGTTTTTCATTTCACCCAAAATATACTATTTGGCTGGAATCTCACAGGCTTGACCCGAAGGAAAAAATATTGCATTGGGTTTGGAAAGACGGATCAGATTTCTTTCTTTCTACCCAGAGCCTCCCTCAGGTTTTAAAGGCTGTCTCCTTCAGAAAAAGCTTTTCTGCAGGGAACGAGAGCTGTGCAAAAAAGTGAACCTTTGCAAATCAGGGTAGGCTGCTTTCAGGAGCATGATGGGCTGCTAAAGGCCACAAATGAAGCAACGCTCAGTATGAAGCTCATCCATAAAGCACCTTTAGAGAATCCACCCCAAAAATCACAAAAGCCCAAGAGACCCTAGACTATGAAATTAGCTCCAGCTGGTGTTGGTAAGCGTGCAGCAGACCTTGTGGCTCCAACATCCCCAAAGCCCCATGCCTGGCTCTGCAAGATTGGAGAAAGCGGCCTCAGCATCTTCTCCCCCGCCGCCCTCCGGACTCGCAGACAACGCCGGTGAAGGCAGCAAGGAGGAAAGGCAACAACATCCCACTCTACGCAAGAACCACACTCATTTGCTAGAGACTAGCACTCAAATCATGCAATAGGGAAGGCCAAAGATGCTCCCCATCTCTGAAAGCAAAACATGGCCACACAGCAGCCTAGCTAGCAGGACACCAGCCAGGCAGGAGCAGACATCAGGCCCCAGTGCTGCAAGCAGACGCTCAAAAATCCCGTGACAGGCTGTTTCCAGGGACCTGACAGCCAAATAGCTCAAGGTGATCACCCGCAGTGGTTGCATAAAACATCTGCTTAACATTGCAGTGGCCAGTGGTAAGCACCAGGACAGGGACTATAAAATCAGCCTGCTCTCATCACTGAATGTGTTTGTTCTCTTCTACCCATTCCCACGCAGGGCTCAACTAACAGGATGCATAGCTGCTCCCCAGCTCTGGGCTCCTCACTGGCTGCTGTGGCCAAGAAAGTAGCTTAGAGATGTCTCCCTGCTAGGCAGGAATGGGACTCGCTCTTCCCCATCGCCTTCACCACCCCAGGCCCCATGAGCAAAAACTGCTCCTCCAGAGGAAGCACAAGTTGAGGCCACCCCCGTCTCATCCCATAAGACCGCTCCTCTATGATTGTTCTCACCACATAACAGGCTTTTGCTGCTATGTTTGTTTTGCTGTCACTTCCCAAGGGCTCACACTCAGCTCCTTCCCCACCAGCACCACCTCAAAGCTTGTCCCAACTCACTCACCCCACAAGCCCAGGGTTTTGCATTTCCCTCATAGCTCATGGCATAACAGCTATAACTCCATGCACTACGAGGTCAACCCACTCTGTCTTCAACACCTACAGTCAACGGGATGAAACCAGTCAGGGAACCACATGTCCAAATCCAATCACCTGTTGAGCCTGCTGTGGACACAGCAAGTCCAGCCGGTCCACACCAAGCACCCCGTATCGCTCAAAGCCAAGCAGGGTCAAAGCCTCATCTGGAAACAGCTTTCAATCTACACATTATGTCATGTTGGCTGCAGGCAAGGTATTCTTTCTTTTTTAATCCTTATTTAACAGAAGCACTTTAGTACCTCATTAATCCTGACAGCATAATCCCAGGCTGATTAGTCAAATTAAGTGTCTGCCTTCAAAGGAGAGGGAAGCAAGGGATGGTTTTCCCTTGCCCGGGTGCATGATGGCTACAGCTCACACCTCGAAAGCTGCAAGAAGACAACAGCTACAGGTCAGATGGGGGAATCCTGGGGCAGAGCACAGATTGCTCCTTCGTGCCAGGCTCTAGGAAGAGCTTTTGTGACATTTTGCTTCAGTTTGGCAGCATGAGCTTTGCAGAAGCGCAGCCAGACACGGGTAGCAGGTACAGCATGGAGCGGTGGCCCAGGCTCAACCCCAGCCTGGAAAGAGTGCAGGGCTCTGGATGACACTCCAGAGCCCGGGTTTAGTGCCAGCTTGGGACTGGCCTGCCTTAAGAAGAAGCTGCAAAGTGGCCAAAACCCTGAGACACAAAGCTTGGATGAGGGGGATCGCTAACCAGCCTCTTTGATGCAGCCGCAACAACAGCAAGATGAACAGCTGGACAAATCCAAGCAGACTGCAGCATTCTTTCCCCCACATCGTTTCTTGTCTAACTCTGGACCACCAGGAGCAGAGGTTATTTTTGCACAAGCTCAGCAGGGCCAGGCTCTCGCTGTCAGCTCCTCACCTGCTCCAGGAACGATGCTCCCAACAGCAGACCACCAGTGCCTGGGTGACAAGCCCCAGGAGGAAAACCATGCCACAGTCTGCAATTAGTCTCCTACTTTGATTTCCCTCTCCAATGGCCTCATTTGGCTAATGAGCAGGCTGCTGGTAATTGCCTGGAAAGCTGTGCTCTTCTTCCTACCATGATATCCGTGGACAGATGGGAACAGAGGGGCTGGGACACAGGGGTTGATATGAAGGTCTTGCAGATGGATGCCAAAAACGATTAGCACCACCACAAATCCAGCCCCAGAGCCAGATGCCAGGCTGGAAGGCGGAAACCAAGCTATGTTATGCCAGCACTAGCTCCAAAAGTCTGCACCAACATAGTCAGTGGATGAGGCTCAGCTCAATGCCTCACCAAGACCCAGCTAAAGCGAGTCTATGTCATCTGCTGGGTCAGCACAGCCATGACCCCTCTGCTACGTAGCTACTGCATGCTTTTCCAAGCAGGCCAGGACCTTGACTGACCATTGCTCTCAGAGCTACCAACCAAGCACAGAAGACCACACTTGGGTGTCACATGCCTCAGTGGAGGGTGCCCATGTGCCACCGCTGACAAGCTAGAGGCAGCCGTTAGGGAAACTACTGCCCCGCAGTAGTTAGAAAAAAAGCAGCTGAGCCCATAGGTCTGCAGCCCCCATCCCTACAGCACCCGCCCCGCTAAGGAGAAGGACTAAGGGGAAGTGGAGACCCCTTAGTCCCCTCCTGGAGACCTGGAGCAGTTGGGAGAAACAGGAATGAGTGTTTAACCTCTGTAGGGCACGGGAGCACAGTGGGGTGATAAAACTGGTTTATCTGCTAACCAAAGGCATAGTGGAGATAAAAGACCCAAGTCACGCGCTGGCTCCACGACCTGCCTTGCCGTATAGCTTCCCGAAAGAGCGGGAGGTTTGGGACAGCTGGCTCCTCCAGTGCCTGCCACCCGCAGCCAGCGACATGCACACCTGAGAAAGGCATTCCAACCCGTCCACGGAGAGACCCGGGGTGAACGAGAGCATATGGATGAGGAACACCCAAATCTCGCAGCTTCACGCTCCTCTGGCCTCAAGAACAGAGGCAGCAAAGAGCCGCTTGCTCCGACGCATCCATTCCAGCCCCTGCAAACATCCACGGAGGCCGTGGCCCCACAGCAGCCTGGTCCGAACTCCGAGGCTGCCAGGGTGCAGCATTCCCAGGAAGCGGAATCATCCCAGGCTTCCCTGACCCAAGCTTCGCCAGGATTCACAGCTCCTGCCCTGAACTGACCCTTTGGCTCTGACCCATCAGGCAAGGGCCAGAAGGTGGCAGGGAAGCAGAATAAAATGGTTCATTGTTGGTTTCAGTCAGCGCTGGAACACTCGGAGTGAGGAGCAGGAGCTGCTGCAGTAGGACTAGAGCTTCTCCAACAGAGACCCTCTCCTCCAGCCTCCTCCCGCGGCATCTTCCGGCCCCCTTTCCCTCTTCCCCAGGCAGGCCCAAGAGGATGTGAAAGTTTTCCAGCCGTGCTGCTCCAATCCCCGGAAAAACAACCCCTGCCACCCATTCAGCCCCGTAACAATCCGCAGGCAGGCTGCCAGCAGAGCACGGGAAGGGCCCGCGCTTCCCGAGGCAGGGCGGCTTCCAACGCACCGCCAAAAACAAAGAGGGCACTTCCTCGCCAAGCAGCAGCTTGCAAGGCAGGCGAACCACCGAGCAAAACACCTTCCGCGCCCCTTCCTGCCCTCGCGATTCTTCCGTGGCCACAGGTGGGAGGGTTCCTATCCAGGCGGCATCTGGGCAGCTTCCGACGGGAAAGCGAGACGTGGCTTTCCTTCTGTCACCCTCCAGCCTCCAAGGATGAGGTGGAAAAAAAAAAACACGGTGGGGGAGGGAATGCTAAAACCTCTATGGTCACCCAAGCAGCCCCGGGTTGCAGCAACACAGTCCCCACTGTGCAAACAAATGCAGGAAAGAGTCCAACCGGGAGCTGTCTCCAAGCGGCAAAGACCAAGCAAACTCACGCCACCTAATCCCAGGTAAAGGACAGTGGGTAGACAAGTGCATCATGGCCTGGGGACATCCAAAGATGAGCTCTAGGGAGAGTAAAAGCAGGTGAGTGTGGTGGGACACTCCACCTGCACGGTTGGCCATGCACGCAGAGACCTCTCTCCCTTCCCGGGCTGTATGTGCACATGGGTCAGGGTGCCCAGAGCCCACAGGTGCCCTGAGCTCCTGAAAAACTCCCCTTTTGTCCCAGGGACAGAAGAAGTTTTCTTCCAGCCTGCTCTTTCAGCCCTCTCCTTGCCCAGAGCGAAGCCTGATCACGGTCGTTCCCATCCACTGGGACAAGACACTTTTCATTCCCAGCTCAACATCTTTCAGAAATAGGAGAAAAAAATAGGAAAAAAAAAAGAGAGAGAGAGAGAGACAGAGAGATCTCTCGTGGGTTCTTTTGCCTTTGCAAAAAATCATTTCGAACAATTTAAAATAGGCAAGCCAATGCTGGCTTCAAAAATGCCCTGTTAAGCTTCTACCAGCATTTTGTCACAGAAAAATTATTGCGTTCCCAGTTATTTTGGGGGCTGCGATTTAAGTTTTTTACGGCTTCTTTCCGTACAGCCCTGACATTTAACGCAATATTTAGAGAGCTGACCACACTTCCAACGGACAGGCAAGACTTGCTCCAAACAAAGACCTTATCTCGCTACTTAATTAGCAGCTAAGTGCGTCACTAGTTTGTCCCTGAAAAAAAAAAAAAAAAAAAAGAAGTATGAGACTTGACAAAATGCTAAGAAACAGGGAGTAGGGTGTCCAAAAGAGCCTTCACACAAGTCCCAGTAGGCTTGTATCTCAGGGAGACGCTTGCATGTGAGGGAGCCAACTGGCCTTTTCTCTGAGCTAGAACCTCTAGCCAGCCCATATCTTTGAGGTGGCACTGGGTGGCATCTCCAAATTACTTAACCAGCCCCAAACAGCCTAATCAGATGTTTCTCTGAGCTGGCAACAGGTTGCACCTCCAATTCCTGTGACCAGAAAGGCTGGGCCAGCCTCCCTTTGCAAAGGTCTCCTTGTCTTGCAGAAAGGAGATCACATGGATAGTGGGCCAAAGCTGCAGAAGGCAAAGTCTTCAAGAGACTGGCCCATCTCACCAGGCAACAAGGCAAAGAAGCCACAAACGGTGCTGCAATGGGGACAAAAGCTGCCAGGGGACAAGGAGAGAAGGTGTTCTCACCTGTTGCATGGCATAACCACATTTTTACTGCAAGGTGCTCCTTGAAAATTCCAGCTTTGCCATGCTTTGCCTATGCAGAAATTCATTTATTGTTTACTGGCTTTCAGTTCTTGACTACAACAGGCAGGATGGTAGAGGCCACAATCTGCATTTGCGTAGGGATCCACCTCCCCAGAGGCCTTTAAAGTCCCATCAGGGATGTGAGCCACCTCCCTGCTCCTTGGAGTCCTCCTGCCAGACAAGTGCCAAAATTCACCACTTACAGTCATCTGCTCCTGCTCACGGAGGAAAGAAATGACTAATGTATATTTTAAGCTGTTCAGGGATCCTTACCTCTTGGAACAACACATGAATGAGACTGGAAGACGACAGGAAGTTAAATCTGCCAACAAACCAGGACCACACAGCACTGTGCTGAAAATGCGACCGTGACGAACGCAGAAAACAGAAACAAGGCAGAAAACAAGACAGAAAAGGCAAGAGATCTGAAAACTATATCCAGCATCAGGGGGACCTCAAGGGCGCATCAGCTGAATGGAGGGGACATCTGGAAGATCTCCCATTCTGGAAGACGGGTCTGCCATCCTAGACAGGTCTTCATTATTTCCATGCAATTTCTTAACAGAGAGAAATGTGGAGATGCTGGAGAAGGGGAAGCAGAGGGTCTCGCACTGGAGCAGCTTCCACTCCCATGGGACAACAGCCAGACAGATGGAGTGTGAGCAACAGGCATGTCCGATCCCGTAATTGCTTTGCCAATAGGACTCGCTGGCTTAACTGCACCTATTTGTTTAGTGCATCAATTTGCTGACGTTTTCTCCTCCTGCGTATTCAGGGCAACCTTGAATGGATGCATCTCCATCCACAGGAGCCCAAAAGGACTGAAAAAAGAGATTCCCCTTCCTTGGCTCTTGCAGGCGAACAGAGGCTGCGTATGAACACGCTGCCTCACATCCCCGCCCCCAACCCGCCACCAGCCTCCGCCGCACACTGGGATGGGCACAGGCCTTGGCTTACAGTCAGTCCGGTCTCAGCACAGCAGTTTAAAGGGCGTATAGCAGTGTCCTCTGCAGCAGCGAGAGCAATGAACTTGCTTGCCATACTCCTTCCCTGCCCCAGGACATCTCAGGACAGTTTTGTCTTGCAGTCAAGCCCTCCACTTGCTGCAGCCCCAAAACTGCTTTGCCAGGACTGAGCAAACCCCAAACTCTGCTGGCTTTTCTTTAGTTTCCCAGTGCATCCCAACTTCCGGGGCTCACTTTCACCCACTACCTTCCAAGGCTCAGGGAGGACCTCCCTTCCGTTCACTTGTCCCTTGACTACAAAACAACAGGGTCTTGCTCCCACTCCAACAAGTCCACTGCAGTTTAAGCTGGGCATAATACATGAGACAAGCTGGATGAACTGAACACAGCACTGAACACAGCACTGAACACAGCAACTCCGGTTTCCCGATCTGAGGCTGCCACCAAACCCGAGATTACAGCCAGGCTGCCTCTGTACACATGGGCAGTGCTCAGGAGCAGCTTTCAGGAGAAAAGCTACCGGGCTGTTTTACATGTTTTTCTGCAGCTGGGACTCTGGTCAAGCAGAAACGCGGGGATGGCCCAAGTTACACAAGGCAAAACTCCCTTTCTCCTGGGTTTCTGCCGTGACGGGCGGCAGGGAGGAGGGCGCACGGCCCGGCCACGTGCCCGGGTGCTGCACAGCGTTGTGCAACGCTCGCCTGCAGGAAAGGGCCCTAGGCACCGCGGCGGCATTCGGGAAGAGGCCCGAAGACATGAGAACGAGCAGCCCAGGGCACTGTATGTCCTCAGCCTCACTGAAGCCACCCAGGCTCAGCCTCTGTCCGCATGGCCTTTAGGAAACAGGAAGGTGGCCTGGAGGGGCTTTGGTTCATGTGGCCCCTTGCTGCTGCTTTTCTCCACCTCAGACTACAGCAGAGCAGCCAGGGCACCTCGAAGCAAGCAGCTTCCCTCTAAATGGCAGCAGATCCAGCCTAAAGCACAGCAAGGAGGAAGGAAACAGGGTGTTTGCTCGGCACTGAGCAAACACAACTGCTGTGGCCAGGAGTGGAGCCACGAGGTTTAAGAAGCCAAGGCTGGGCAGACCAAGAAGGAGCCCATATCCCCTAGGAGGGCTGTATGGGACTTGAAGGACTTGCTCGCAGCCCCTAGGGACTCCTGGGCTACCAAGACAAGGGCCTCACGTAGCAGGGGGACACTTAAGTTGACAAAAAGCAGTGCCACTAAAAGAAAAGCAGGCAGAGGCGCATCCTTTGGGGAAGGAGGAAGCGAGGAAGGGTTGGGGCTGGGACCACGTTTATGGGAGGAATACACACAACACCACAGAAACACGCACGCAGCCTTTCCCGCTCACTGCTGACGGGAGGTGCAGGTGTTCATGAGCCAGCAAAGCTATTCCTGGAGTTTTTCTTTTCTTCTTTTTTCCTTCCAGGAAACAAGGAACTTGTGCTTTGTTGCTGCCTCTCCATCACCAGAAATAGTAACCCTCAGTTTTCTCCCTCCATCCCTGCTGGCCATTGCCACGTCTGTCCTTGCCTATGGCCGTGGAGGCTACAGGGTGGGCACAAGCGACCGGGAAGGCACAGCCAGAGTTCCCAGCGCACTCAGAAGGAGCCCACGCTTGCATTTGAGCACGGATTTACAGCTGGAAAAGCCCAGACTCAGACTTGTCCTGGCGACGAGCTCTGTCCTGCCCGCACGGAGGCTGAAGCGTCAGCATCTATTTCTGGGCTTCCGAAAAGGAAGTTTCTGAATGAAGTCATCCCGCCCTCTGCATCAGGAGCAGGGAGGTCGCCCTCCTCCCTGCACTCTGGGCAACGCTACCAGCTGCCTCCATGCTCCTGGAGGGCTGCAAGTGCCTTCCAAAAGCACTCTGAGCCTCTGGTTTCCCGCAACGTGCATGGCACTAGGCATGTTGCAGAGCGGGCACCACGCCAGGGACCCCTCAGAGCTGCTCCAGCCATCGGGGGTCCCACGCAAGGGGTGGCAGCGGCACCTGGCTGAGCTGCTACCGCTTTTCCTAGCGCCCCGCAAAGCAAACTGCTAATCCTGGCTCAGCCTAAGGGCTGTGAGGTCCCATTCACTGCCCAGGGGCAGCTCCCGCTCAGGAATCACGCTGCAGCAGGAAGCTGCGGAGGCTCCCAGCCCTTGGAAGCATCACAGGGGTGCAGGGGAAGAGCAGCCTGGGCAGCAGGTCATCCCCTCTCCAGGGCAAGGAACGGCTGCTCTGCGCCGCAGCATCCCTGGGGCTTGGCTGCCACTCCCAGAGGTTCTGCCACAGCCTGGGCTTCAACGTCACCTTCCTGGCAGCCCCAGCAGGGCTTAGAGAGCAACTTTCCCAGCGACTGCAAAGCAGAGCTTCTCGTCTGTGCCCTCCCCGGGGCCCAGGGTTGTCCGGCACGGTGCCGCCGCTGCAAACGTGCCCTGCACGCACGATTTTCCCCAAGAAGAGGCAGCTTCCAGCTTGCCGGGGCGGAGGATTAGTCAGTTCCGCTTGGGGCCAGTGATTCAGTCGGCGTGCGGACCGGAAACGCGAGCTCCAAGGCAGCTCCGTGCAGGAAACCCGGGGGCTACGCAGAGGAAACGCCGGCCCAAGGTGCACACAGAGCCACTGCTGCCGTGGCCGCTTCCCAAGCCCTGGGGAACCCGGACAGGAGCCGCTGCCGCCGTGGCCGCTTCCCAAGCCCTGAGGACGCGGGACAGGAGCCGCTGCCGCCGTGGCTGCTTCCCGAGCTCCGGGGACGCGGGACAGGAGGGTTTCGCCAGTCCCAAAGCACCCTCTTCTCGGCCCCACCTCCCCACAGGCATCTGGGGCAGCAAGACGGCAGGGTGAGACCCACACCAGACACGGGGAGCGTCTTTGCCGTGGTGAGCTGCCCCTGTGAACGCAGAGACCAGTGAATGCAGCAAGGGTGCCCTGGCTCCCAGCTCCTTCCTCCCTGCCAAGGCCTCCCTAGATGCTCCTCCAGCTCCGTACTGAAGCCTTCGGCACACGCCGCTGAAGAGCGAGGAGAAGCTGGGCAGCTTGGAACCACATGCCGGGGCTAGGGTGGGACAAGGATTTCGGGATGGTTTTTGAGGAGAGATTTGGGCACCTGCAATTTAATCAGTGAAGGCCGGCTCGGAGCCCCAGGAGGCGGAAGGAGGACTAGGCAGAGCAAGGCTGAGGGGAGGGGAGCAACTAAGGGAAGTAGAAAGAAACTAAAAAAAAAAAAAGAACAAAAAAAAACAAAAGCAGGAGGCCGAGGGCCGCAGACCTGCACGCAAGCGGCGGCTCGCTCGAGCGCTTGGAAATGAAGCCTCCGAAAGTCACAGCTGGGCCCTCCCTTCCTCTATTTTTATGCAAGCAGAAGCCGCCCCTGTAGCGCTGGCTTCCCTGCCAGCAAGGCACTCGCAAAGGCGGCGGGGAGGGTTTCGAGAGGTCAGCTGCCTCCCCGCCTTACGGCCATGAGAGAGAAAAACAAACCCCAGTGCAAACACACAACCCGCTCCCGGGTCTCCCATCCACCTCGCATCACAGACGGGATGATGATGATGGTGGTGGAGGGGCTGACGATCAAGATCCTTCTCCTTTTTTCTTTTTCTTTTTTCTTTTTTTTTTTTTTTTTTTAATCCAAAGTAGGAAGACGATGAACTGGAGGCTTTAAACAGAGGCCAAAGCGCAGAACAACAACCAAATCATCCCTGCTGCTGCCCAAGGGCCGCCGTGGCAGAGACATTTGTTTGCATGTGCAGGTGGCAGGTGCACCGTGCTCGCCCTTTCTGCCGTGGAGGCTCTGCTCCGTGGTCCCATGCGGCCCACGGAGCTGTTATTTGCCCCATGGAGCTGTTATTTGTGCCATGGAGCTGTTGTTTGCCCTCACGCTGCAGGGTGGCACAACAGCTGCCCCCATCCCGCTCAGCAGGCACGGGGAAGGACACGCGGGAAGTCGCCCTGCAGCAAGACCCGTGACCAAGCCAAGGGCCGCTGTGCAAGGGCAGGAGAAATGAGAACATCCTCTAGGAAAGGCGGGGTTGGCGGTGGGCTGGAGCGCATCGGAACGAGCTCTGCGGCCCTGCCCTGCCCTGCCCTGCCGCCACCACAGCAGCCGCACGGCTGCAGTTCGTCCTGGGGCTGCAGTGGTTCCGCGGGGACGGGTGCTCCACAGCCGCCTTGCCTCGCTCTGCCCACAGTCCCGTAGGGCTGCTAAAAGGCTCTTTAAGCAAAGCCCCTCTCAGGATACCCTTACTCTCTGACTGTGAAGAGACAGGGAAGTAACACAGCATCCTCCCTGGCAAAAGCGGGCACGTTGCTCCACTTGCTCTGCTATTGAAAGCATGCTTAAGCCTCAGCGCCCTAAATAAAGGCGGCCTGTAATTTCTCTATCAAACGAAGTCATTCTTCTCCATGTCTGCAGAGACCTCGGCGCGGGGGGACCTCGGGCACTCCTGGGCTTGCAATAAGCACCTGGTGCTGGAAGAGGGGGGGATCTTCACCCCGGCTCCTCCTGCTGCAGCCAAGTGAATCAAGTGAAGTCCGTGCACAGCTGGAGGTAAAAGGTGCCATCCCCACGGGCAAAGCTGGACGTTGGCCAAAGAGAGGCTCTGCTGCCAGGACATGGGCTCGGGCCTTCATGGCCCAGCGGGCTAAGCTATGGAAATCCCACAAGCTGCTACTCACAAAGGCCATCGGCAGGCGAGCGGTGAGTCGGGGAAGAGCCAACAAAAGGGGTGGCTTCTGCTCACCTTGGAGGGGGGCCATGGGAGAGGGGCGATTTCTGCCCTGATTTCAGTGCCTGCCGGGTGTGTGGCGATGCTGAGCAGCCAGCACGGGTGCGCGGCCCCTGAGCCGCCAGCCAAGCACTTTGATTTGCCAGCGCGGCGGCTGCGACCTCAGCCCGGCCCACAGCCCAAGCGCACAAAAGCCACCGTGTTCACCAGGGAGGAAAAAGAAACGTTCACTCAAGCTCGTACAAGGCCTCGGTTCTCCCCAGGCTGCAGCTGCCTGCTCCAAGGCAGATAACGGTGCCGAGGAAAGCCTTCCGGGGCTCACAAAGCCCCAGCTCACTGCAGGCTGGCAGAGCGAGAGACATCCTCAACGCAGGGTTTCTCCATGCTAGGAGAAAAGAAAAAGCAAGGGGGAGGGGAGGAAAAGATGTATGAAATCCCACGAACTCCGAGTTCAGAGCCTCCATTTTCCCTTGCAAGCCATTATCCACTGCGATCCCCCATCGCAGGATCTCTCGCACTCTCAGGGCGCAGAGACAGCACTGGGGCCCACGCAGCCGGCCTCACACCACAGAGCATCTCCAGGAGCACGACCAGTGGCACGGGGACTCTCGCCACCTTCCTTGCTCATTCCAGCCTGGCTCCGCACTCGCTTTCAGGTAAAGGCGCTGGGCAGGAGGGGAGCTCCCGCCGTGGGGCGGCCGTGGGGCTGCCAGCAGCTGCGCCTCCTCCCTCCCTGAGCATCTTTCAAGGCTCAGCTTCTCCTAGAAAGAGGCACTACTGACGCAGGACTTCAGCACTATTTACACTTGAACAGCTGCTAGGGGAAATAACATATATATATATATATTTATAGAGTGAAGCAGCTCAATCACATATTTTTGGCTTTCAAAAGCCAACGCCTTTTGCAACTAGTGATGGCACCTTCGCATACTGACCAAAGCTCCATCCCAGCGCAGGAGGCTGCAGATGAGAGAATTCAGCACCTAAAAGTTCATGGTGATGAAGCTGATGAGCTGGCCACCCCACCACGTATCTGGGGAGTGGACCAAAAACACACACCAGCCTCTCACAATGTGATGAGAGGATCCCAGGGCCAGACAGGCGAGCAAGTCAGCAAAACACAAAGCTGTCTGTAAACACAGCAATGTGGTGCCAGGCGCTGGCATAGCGGGCAAGTTTTAGGCCTTTAAGGGCAAAACTGCCACTTTCTGCCTTATCGATCCTGAGGACTCATGCCCGTGGTGGCAAAGTTGCAGGCAACGGCGCTCAGTCTAGCGAACACGGCAGCGAAGAAACGCAAGACTCATAAATACAGATAGAGACCCACAAATACACATAGATACCTAGGAGAAATCCACACCATGAACTGTTTTTCTTGAGCACCTACAAGTGCCACTGTCACCTGACCCTTCACTGTTATATACCCAAAGGTATCCCCATGTTTACTTAAGAGCCATCCAAAAAAAAAAGAAAAAAGAGAAAAGAAAGCCAACACTTTGTTGTTGTTGTTGCTGCTGCTCTACTAGTTCCTTCCCCTCCCCGGAAACAGCCGTCTCCAAGAGCCCCCGAGTTCCTCACAGCCCCATTGCACAAGCGGGCTGCGCTTGTGCGCCTCGGCAGCCAAGCCGAGGCCATGGGGCAGGGCTCCTCGGCGGAGCGTGCGAGGATGCGGCGGGCACAACGGGCACGACAGGCTGCCGCTCACCATGGTGTCAAGGCTCACGACGCGGCGCGGGGCGCACTCCTGGGCCAGGCGCCCCACTAACGGCGTGACCCGCGCCAAGGCCGTCGCCAGTGCTGCTGTGTCGCGCCGCCGCTTCCTGTCGCTCACAGCTTCCTCCGCGGATGGGCGATGGCGGCCGCACCGCTCGCCCGCGGGGGCTCAACGGGACACCCCACAGCTGCACGCGCGCCCCACGCGGGACCTGCCGCCCGGGGATGCTCAAAGGCAGCGGGAGCCCGGGAAGGGCAAGGAGCCGCCCCGGCGCTCGCGGGCGAGCAGGGCTCTGCGGGCCGCCCCACGGCGGCAACGCCCGGCCCGGAGGGGGCGGGAGGCGGCGGGAAGCGACACCGGGACCAGAGGCGGCACCGGGCGCCAGGTTCCCGGCGAGCAGCGCCCCGCCAGAAGCGGCGCCGGAGGCATCCTGGGCAGCCGTCCCGTCCCGTCCCGTCCCTCCCCGGCGCGCACAAGAGGACGGCGGCGGCGCCCGGCCGGGCCGGCAGCCGCCGCGGCACCGGGGGCGGCCTCACCGAGCAGCAGCAGCTTGACCTCGCGCGCCGCCTTCTCGCCGTCCTCGCGCAGGTTCCTGTCGATCATGCGGGAGCGCTCGGCGGCCGCCTTGTCCTCGGCGCTCACGGTGCAGCCCATGGCGGCGGCGGCGGCTCCGTGCGCGCGGGCTGCCGGCGCTCTGCGCTGCGCTGCGCGGGGCGGTGCCGGGGGCGGGGCGGGGCGCGGGGCG
>JAVCKT010029259.1:4985-19138 GCA_032273925.1 Rhynchotus rufescens | reverse complement strand
CCAGCAGATCCCCCTGTGCAGCTCAATGTTCCTTCTTTGGCTCCAAGAGGCAGATATCATCACCATGCTAAATCACTTTGTATAAAAGAGTATTGCTTAATGCCAGTATTTCTGTTCAGTAGAAATACTGTACCCTAGCCTCCCTAATTAATTTTCTCTTAAACCATGTGTTAGACAATTCAGTTTCATAATAATTCTTGCTGCACGATGAGGAAATCATACAGTCCAAATGTTGGCTGCATGAATATCCTTGCAGTTGCTTCTGGTTTGAGTTGCCTGATGCAATGAGGTTTCTAGCTCATGAACTACAGTGAGAGGAAATCATGTGATAAAGGTGTAACCAGCAGTGAATGAGTAAATAGCTGCTCCTCTGAAGATCTGCTCATTAAGAAGCAGACATCTGAATGAAATAAGATTCCCAGGGAGTCTGTGGCACCAGACATACCAAAAAGAGAGGCATGAAACCCTGTTATATGCCATGACCAAGCAAAAGGAATTTTTACCTAGGGAGGCTTCGTGGTTAATATTCTGCTCTTGTGCTTAGCCTATTGAAGGCCCAGTGTGCTTTTGTTTATGATCTGGTTCTTGTTCAGCACATTTACATGCAACTAACTGTTCAAGTGGCTCAGTCACCTCTGGTTCAAAACGGAGCTCAGCTCAAACGCTAAAGGCTACAGCTTTGTTTGCAACATGAAAAAGCCCAAATAACAATATCTATTTGAACTTTTTTTTTTCTTTGACAAAAGCCTTAATGTTAGCTTCCTTATTCAACAGAATAGTGTTGCATGGATATATTACAGCTGGTTAAAAGACTCCAAGATTATTCAGGTTTTAGCTAATCTTTTTTTACTTTTAATTGAGTTTATTAGTTGGAGATAGCTGAATGCCATGATGTTTAACTTTGTAGTTCACAGCTTAATTAAATACTTGATGTCCTTGAATCCTGGTACTAAAAAAAACCTAAATTAATAACCCAACACTGCTATCAAATCTCATGAAGAGAAGGCTCTGCTAACGCATAAGGCAAGCAACTTTTTATGCAAAACTGCAAACTAAATGCTACCAAGTGCTGAGACGTTGGCCTTCCACACAGTCTAGTTAACACCCGCTCCTGCTCCACAAGCAGCCAGTACACAAGCTTGACCTACCACTAGGTTTTCAGCTGTGTACCAGGGTTTAACGTGGAATGAGACTACAGTGGATTGAAGGGAAAGGGAGAAAGGCTGACAAGGGGATGGATCTCCAGGAATTAGAACTCCAACTTCCTGAGCATTTTCAATGGCTAAATCATACATTGAGCTTGCAAATCTGATTAATAAGAAAATGAGGAGTGCTGCACTCAAATGTCTTTCTGCCAATATATGCATGAATAGAAATGCATGTAAGAATTGAATCCAGTTGTATTAAGCACCCTTTCTAGCTGGAGTGGGGGATAAGGCTGTCAATTCAATTGCTGTAAAGTTGCCAAAGGTTTTTCCTTTCTCATAGCATGGTGCCATTACCCACTCATCCTGTTGTGGTATTTGTATGCTTTTTCATCCAGCACAAAAAAAGGCTCTATTAGCCACTATATATTGCTATTGGTGAACTTAGCAGACAAAACAGCAAGTGAACAAAGACTTTAAATTCCAGCAACAACACTTTTATCTTGACCAAACACTCTGGCTCGCCCATGTTATTTATGACAGTCCTGGCTTCATGCAAACAGACTGAAGGAAGTGTGAAGGGGGCAGCCACTGGAGATAGGCTGGGAGTGCACTGGGACACTGATCTGTTTGTTCATATTTTGCTATGGCATATTTGAAAAGGTCAGACCCAAATAAAACTGCAAAGATACAGTATTCCTCTGAAGAGAAGAAAATGGTTTATGTATCTCAGCTTTGCCAAAAAACTATGGAAACCAGTGCTTCATTTTGTGAATAAAGATGTAGGCACAAATAGTGCCTCAAGCAGGGTGAAGACCACCCTTGGGCAGAAGTGTTTAGGAGTTAAAGTGGTGAAAGGTTGGAGGGGGGGGGGGGTTGCTTTGTTTTGCAGAACATTTGGTTGTGTATAACAGGCCTGTCTAAACAGAATTGGTGTGTCTGATGGCTGATCCAATATTCCAAGGAGGTCCTCTATTCAGAACTTGTTTTCCTTCCACACTTACCCTACTTTGTGTATTCTGCTAGATTGTACTGGTTTCATAAGTGGCAGTCACAGTTACTGTCCATCTGGATATGTTTTGAGGCTCTATAAAGTTTTAACAACTGTGAACAGGAAAAAATACGAAAGTATGCAGCCAGTCTGAAGTGGTTATCTGGAGATTTAACCTCCTGTCGCCAGGAATGCACACAGCGCACACATATTCAGTGTAAAACTTGCTTGCATCTATAGTCACAGAAACACAGCAAAAAGTATTCTCTTACAGCAGCTGATTACAACAAGCTTTGTTCTCTTTATACTTCTTAATAAATGAACTGCTTAATAAATCAGATGTCTTATGATTATACTATTAAAATCATGCTGATAAATCTCTACGTATCTAAACTTGATTCATCCATATGACTAAATTAGATACTTGCCTAACTCTTGCACTTGTCCTATTGCTTGTTTTCAAATAAGCCTTTTCAACATCATTTCCTAAGATCTGGCTTTTTATAATTTATTTAGTATGCTCTTCATTATGGAATGCCATTCACTTCTCATATGCTTGTTTACAAAGCCCTCTTCTTGTTGGGCTTTCTTTTGGAGCTTAATAACATTAAAATAAATCAATAAATAAACCATGAACAACAATATAGAGGATGAGTTTAAACTTCATATTACCTTTATGACACAGGGCAGTTGTTGCCATTAAAATAGGTGTGATATATGCAGTCAGACAAGACCTACCAATAAGTACTTGAAAAAAAAAAGATGAGTTAAGCTGGCATCTATTCAGTATTCATGTACTCACTACCTGGTGACTAAGTCTATTTTCCAACATAATTCCATTTGCTCCTGATATTTCCAGTAAATGCTGTCTTCAGTTCTCAGGCATTACTGATTGATGAATAAGATCCCAAATTTCACAGAATGATATTCCCTGACAGATTCACTAGCGCATTATAATAAATGGCAGAATAAATATGAAATGATCATTTTTTTAGAACAAATATGTTTTTCTGTTTTCACAGAGAAGAAAAAAAGGTAAATCCACATAGTATATTAATAGCCTGTAAATCTAGGTACAGCAGATTTCCTCTCCGGAAAGAAAAAATGTTCATCATAGAACTAACTTACCCTATCAGTCTTTATTAACTCTTATCTCTCTGATGATAGATAATCTGATTTCAAACATCTGGCTAGGCAAGAGCATGGTTTCTAAGTAAACTAGTCAAGTGCAAAACTTCGAGCTTTGGAGTAGATCTTTGGAAGTCAATGAGATGTAGACTGATGATCGTTAAGTTTCTCAGTAGGAAACATTAGGGTCAAAGGGACAAATCAGGGTGCTAGGAGCACAGCTTGCAAACCACTACCTGTACTGCTCACGAAATGAGCAAATTTCATATGCCCCTGCCCCACATGTGAGCACAAACGAGCACATCACACCTCCTGGCACTTTTTTATTCACTGCCCTGCTTGGAACTCAGAATCCCTGGCACAGCTGGAAAACAGGGCAGCTTCTACTGCACAACAGAGCAGCCAGCAGATAGCTCTAGCCCCTCCAGCTACAGGACATGCTGGCAAAACAGGAAAACAGACTTTCTGTGGATGGTGAGTAACACAAATGAATGGTATATAATTGTCCATGCCAGATCTGTGCCATGCTGGGATTCTCCAGTATGAGAGGAAATGTATCAGTATGGCGTGTCCAGCTGGAACTTGAAGCTAAATCTCTCTCCCCTTTCTGCTCACAGAGTAGTTCCAAAGGACTCAACAAAAGGACTAGGACTATTCTCCAGTGTGAAAGTATATTGCCCTACATCTTCAGTCAGTTCCAAATCTCCTTCTCCTAGGTCGCTGTCCTTTGGGCTTTTTTTGCCCTGATGGGTTGATGACTACATGGGAGAAGAGAGGTCAAACTACACAAAACTGTCATGTTCTGATATATATGACAGTTCCCTCCTCCCCTTGAGCAAAATAAAACTTGTGCTGAGAATAGTATCAGGGCTCTTTGCAGAGCAAACTTGTGCCTGCAACTGCAAGGGTGATTTAAGTCTGTCTTGTTCATACACAGCTTTTGATACTTTTCCCCTTGTTTATTCCAGAGAGGCCAATAAAATGTTCTCTTTGCCATTTTTAAGCTTAAAGTTTGTTGGGATGGAAAGAACTTCTGCTGGAGAACAAAAAGAAAAAAAATACCCCAAAACTATTATAAGGCAGTGATGCTATTAGAGCAGTAAAGGCTTGTCCTGTACTTTCATCTGCAATAAATTTTTATGAGGATATGGGGGAAAGAGAGGCCTAAGCCAACCAGCAGGTTTAGTGGTTGGGAAAGCTGAGTGACATGGAGAATTGTTGTTTTATGGCATGTTTTGCCTTATCATAGTGGTATTTATTTTTCTAATAAAATATTATAAATTATTGTCAGGTCATCAGCATTCCCACTGTCTCCCAGTGTATTTTTTTGTGTGTCAAAGGTTCCCACCAGAGCTATAGGTTTAGGATGCTGTGTAAGCTCTGTTAGTGGGGCATGCAGTGCTGACTTGGGCTGCAACATTCCAGCTCAGAGGAAGGGGTGTAAGGAAGGAGGTGGTCTCACGAGTTATCACTTAAGGATGCCAGGAGACATATTAAAGACCACCTCTACTGACTAAGGGTCTGTCTTAAATAATCACATCAAAGAAACCAATACTTTATTTAAATAAGGGCTTTTATCCCATCATTTAGGAAAAGCTTACTAATAATGTTAATAAGTCATCCTGAAAATGTGTTGCACATGATCTACTGTTGTCAACCTAAGTGTTTCATAGGTCCCAGCAGCTTATGCCTCCAGGTTAAGCCTCCAGGTGAATACAACTGGAGTGCAGTGTGTGCTGGTTGTGCCTTCTCCTCTGCCTGTCAATTAAACCATCAGTCGCCTCTCTCTACTTGGGGTGAGTGAACACTTCCCTTTTCTGTTTTCCTAAGTCATGTTTTGGAATGTTAAATGTTTCCTACACCATGTTTCAAGAAATATTAAAAAGGAAATAGAAATAAGCTTGCTGATTATTTTTTGAGAAACTTACCTCTAGGAGTTGGAATAGCTGACCCCACTAGCACTAGCTAGTGCACTGAAGCCCTCAAACTAGGAAATGACACCGTGCATGCCAGGGCTACCAGTGTCACACCGGGGCTTGCTACTCCATATGACAGCGAAGTCACACTGCTCTTGAGCTGTCCTGCTTGGCTTAAGGTTATTACATCAAAGCTAGTCTGATATTAAATGATTTGAAGTAAAACAGGCCCTTTATTGCCAGACTATCTCAAGGGCTTTTCAAAGCAGGAGGAAACAAATTGACAGTTAAGGGACCAGGAAGGCCTGCCCTGAGCATAAGGGTAAGTGGGGTGGCAACCTCTGTGTGGAACGTGTCACTGTGTAGCAGTTTCTCTAATGCACCCAGTCACAAGGGTACCTCTTCAAGGCAACTTCAGAGGCTTTCTGCCCCTGCCATTTCTAAAGAAGTTTGGGATCTGCTAAACATGGGGCTTCCCTCTCATGCCCAGATCACTTTATGTTCATTAAGGACGACTTTCCTCCAGGTTGCATTCATTTAAAACCTTATCACAGCTCTGATTCACGTCTCTACACATCATTTTTCACTACTCTTATATCTTTCTCCAAAAGCAGCCTTCCTAAGGTACAAATATTTAACAGTGAGTGCTGACACTGACATATGCATGGAAGCTTTCTGAATTTACTTTTGTTCTATCACGTTTTCTAAATCTAAACCATTTCTTAGTTATCTTATAGGCTTTCTTCTATAAGAATCAAAAATGTTAATGCATGAATTCTTTGGCTGGCTTCATTGTTTGAGAAATAAAGGTCTGTCTGAGGAATAGTTTCTTTTCAGAGAGTGTTAGATGGGCATATCAGTCAGATATGTCTTTTTTGCTCTTTGAAAGAAAGATAAAACTAGATAATGACTTGCAGAGTTTCTCTAGGCAATAGGCTCTTTATACTTGTTCTCAAGACCAGCATTGGCAGCATCATCCACCAACCTCATTAAAGAAAAATGTCTTAATGGTCACTCCTACACTGGGAAGATATCTGTAATGTCTCAGAAAAGCTAACTGAACTAATTTTGGAATTTATCTGATATTAGAAATTCCAAGCTGATGCTCAGGTTTTTTCCTGATATTTTTCCCCAATATACCTGATATCCCACTTTTTCCCTGATAGCTTGGGAGAGACTTGTTTCTAACATGCCCCAATTCAACCCAACTGTATACTCGTATGACACTGTTAGGTTGGAGGGGTCCTTTGCTTTCCAAGAATAACACCAATTTATTCTCATTGAAATATCATACTATTTCAGTATGTAGAGAGCAATAACTATACACTAAAAAGGTACATTGAATGGAGGTAGGAACTGCTTATCACGCCAAAGAGAAAAAAAAATAAGCCAATTGCACTCATGCCTCATGCAGAGCTTCACTAAGGAAGATGCCAATTTAACATCACGAACTCAGGATGACATGCGCTGTTATGAACTGGAAATTGGTTATAGTGGGATACTACCTGAAATTTCCAAAGATCAGGATTCAGAACAGGTAACAGGACCAACCGAAAGACATACCAGATTAGGAGTCTGTCATTTGGTATGTACACAAGGAAGAACTTCCATTTAAGCTGGGAAAAGCAGATTAAACTTGTTCTATAGTAAGACAGGTGGCCAAGAAAAATGAAAAGGACTTGAAAAGCAGGACAAAAATAACCCTTCTAAGAAACAGTCACTAAACACCTGGACCAAATGAAAAGGATATGAAGAAATGGTTTTGGAAACAGTGGCAGCCACAGTCAAAAATACTACTGTATATATAGCAAAGGAACAGAGATATTCTGCTCAGACTTGTCCAAGAGCTGTATAAATGAGAAGGGAAGAATGATGGGACGTTTGCAAGAGATTTATAAAATAACTCCTTCTTTAAATTAAAATGTTCATAAAAGTGAAGGAAAGGAATGAGGAGATTGAGAAATACAGGATGCAAGTTGTTACTAAATCAAGGATTAAAGATAATATGGTTTTGGTTTGTTTACATTTAAAAAAGACATCGGAATAACCTGTCATCTCAGCCAATTGTTCCAGAAAGCTTATTCTTCCTTCCTATAGCAGTCTTAAGTGACTGATCTCTGAAGCAAATGGCCAAGTTATGATCCCACAAATAACATGGGATTTCTGTTTCTCAGTGCTATCCAGCAATCTTAGTCTTTTTATTTAATTTAGACTGTAGCCCAAGTTGTCAAGGTTCCTACTCCTAAATCTAAGCACCCTGATATCAGCTCTAACAATTTTATAAAAGTCAGACTCTTAATAAAACAATGAAAAGTGTAACTAAAAGCAAAATGAAACACTGGAAATGATTTACAGTGTAAAGGATCCCTCAATATATCTTACAGAATGAAAATATCCAAATTACCTCAGCTTTAATAATCATATTGCCAGTGACTGCAGATGAGGACCTTTAAAATGTATGTGTAGGACTGGAAATAGTTATAAAAGATCAGAGGCTTTCCAAAGTCACTGTATAACAGGTCTACGGAGTGTAATGCCAAGAGTAATATATAAAATCTAATCTGACAGTTTTACAATTTTCCTTTGTTTGAGGAGATCCCCATGTAACAAAAACATGTGGCATCGTGCCAAAACTAAAAGAAACAGTTAGTGGAAATGACTGAGGGTTATCTACCACTAGTCAGTGTCTAACTGGCAAAGTATAAAAATAAGATGAAGAATTAATTACCTTAAGAAATCCCAAGAAACATGGCTTAGATGAAAAGAAGCTCTTTTTAACTGGTCAGCTGTAAGGTGGATATAGTACTGCACAGCAAGATGTTTGGAAAGCATTTCAAGACTCACATTTTGGAGGCTGCTTCTAAAGGTCTTTCCTCTTTCAGTGCTCTGTGCCATTTCCAATTTATTTTAAGTGCAAAATAGAAAAAAATAAAGAAAGTATTGAAAGTATTACTTCTGGTTAAATTGGGGAATGGCAGCGGGGAGGTCATTTTTAAAAAGTGTAATGAAACCATAAAATACAGTCCAAATTCTATAGATTCAGAGTCTTTAATAGATTGACAAGTGGCTGATCCCCTTTTACCTATAAGCAATAAAAATGAAGTAACAGACAGTGTGTCAAAACTCAGCAGGTTTAGTTCAGCCTCTTGGCTCATATTAGCTGTACTGAGATGCTGCCATTCGGACGTGGCTGGGTGGTTTGTTTTAAAGGCTCTAGTTCTGTAGTACTTTCTGCCCAGTACTTCTTAGCAGGACTCTGTACTTGGTCCTCTGCCTACAGAGGGAAGAGCTCTTTCCTAGCACGATGTCTCACCCTGCCTCCATTGGCAGTTGCTGGCAATACTCAGAGCACTACAGTGTTTCCTAAGCATTAAACACTCTGATCACTTTTAAGAACTGAAGGAGAAACACAGGTTTCTGACAATGGCTCCTATGAGTTTATGACAATCATAAGTGGATTTAAGATATTTAAAATCAGTATGTGCCAGGGCAAAAGTGAAATTTCAGTCTTAACATAGAATAGGTCCAGTTTTGCTCCAGTCTTGCACCTGCAGGAATCACAGCAACTGTTCCAAAGGTTTCCTTTTCACAAAGCAGAAAAATATAGAAGAAAATGGCCATGATCCTGACCTCTCCACAGTTAAGCTGTATTAATTAATTACTGCACGAGTCAGTGGAAATGGCTCTGTCCACAGAGGAGCTTTGTTCTCTTAGCAGTTCTTTAAACACAAGTGACTTAAACCAATAGCTGAGGAAAGAGCGTCTTGCAGATGCAGTTGTGTAACTGCACAATACAGATGCGAAGGGGCTCTGAGCTCAAGAAATTATGTCTGCTCTATGATCTCGCTTCTGACCAGGATGAATTTGGGAAGGTGCCAGAGAGGCCTGTTGGATTCAGCTGCCTCAGTCAGTGCCAGCAGCCTTGCAAGGGGGAGCACAAGACAGAGGGAGTCAAGAGTGAAGGGTAGGAAGAAGATGGATGAAGAAGAAGACCGAGGAGGGGAGGAGCAAAGGGCTGTTTAGGCAATGTGTTTTGGTGCAACAAAATTTTAGAATCTCTGTGTTTGGATTGAAATCTGGGCCAAGACTCCTGCATTCTGTTCATTCTGTAACTTCTTGCTAAAATTTTGTCTTTCTAATGATGCAGAGCTTGGCATGCTCTCCAGATTGAAAGGTGAAATTTTCCTGCGCTGAATAGACTGCTATCCTTCCGGGCCTTTTCAAATCTCTCCCTCTCTCTCTTTTTTTTTTTTTCCCCTGCAGTAGCAGGCTGGATTCAGTACTAGGTTCTGCAAGGAAAGATGCTTAATGTTGTCCTCCTTCCCCCCCCCACCCCAACTTCTTTCCCCCTCCCCATCTTTATGCACTTTTTGTATATCTTCTTGGATTGTGGATCATTTCTCAAAGGCTCTCTCGCACTGTCTAGAAGGTTACCTAAATTTGTTGCTACCTAATGACAATATTCCATGGGACAGTTTCTCATTTCCTACCCGCATTTCATTGTTGCAAGGAAGGTTATGAGATGAGAAATGACTCTATTATTGCAATAAAGTGAAATTTCCATTGACTTCTCTGGGGTCAAAACTTCGCCCTCAGGCAGCTATTGATAGAAAGGGGATGGTAATTCCATTTTCACAGGGAATCTGCAGCCCCTTACAAGTATTAAAAACCTCAAATATTTTCTTTGCAGGGCAAAGTTTGTATTTTATTGGGACTGTAGCAGCTGAGCAGACTCCCACTAGAAAGTTTTAGAAATTATATAAAACTAAAACAGGCATAAAAGAGAAGTGGGGTGGGAATGGGTTGTTTGCTATTACACGCCAATACATACCAAGCTGGGCTTTTTGTCTATTCCCTTCCCCCATTTTGTTCACACAGTCCTCCTCACCCTTCGGACTGCCTTAGAATGCTAATTTTTCTAATGAAGAATGAAAACTGCCATTAAAAATATACTGAGAACTATCTACTAATAAACCCCTAATACTTCTTCCCTTCTCAAGTTCCAAAAATTGTAGTTAGATACCCTGCACAACCTGACACATTTGGAGCAAATATTTAAAATCATTCTGAAAAATAGTTGCTTAATGGGAACTTACACATGGTCTTTAGGAAAAAATGGTTTAAAATAAAATCTGATCCTCTACAGATGTTTAGGCTTTCTCTTCTCATAGAAACACATGATAAAGATGCCCAAAATGATTCAATTTAGTCATACTGTAATGATAAAGCTCTGATCAGCTTTAATCTTTGTTACACTTTCCACCATTTTAACTTGAAGACTTTCCTTTTTTTTCTCAGGGATAGGGGGAATCTGTATGCATGTAACCTCAGTTAACACTAATAACAACGTGAAAACGTTCATCCAGGATGTGACTGGGTGCTTTTGTCTATTCTAATGGTTTAAAGTTGAGAGAAAAATCTTGATAAATCAATGGTTTATTTTTTTTCTTCCTCTCTCAAGTTTTGTTGCTGTGATTAGATAAAAAAAAATAGGGGGCTGTCAATCTGTTTTCTTTTCAGGTCTTCTCTGGCTCTTTCTAAATTAGTTACAGCCTGCTTTTTGTAGCTTTATAGCCAGCCTGACCTAATTTAATTACCATGACTTGTGCAGCTAAAAGATAAATAGTTTATTCAATCTGCCTACTTTTGTATATGTTTTCCCGCTTTCATACATCTCTCTATATTTTTGCATTCAGAGTTCTTGTTGTTCATTCTTTGGTAGGTTAACACAAGGTTAGTCTTAACGCGCTGTCCGTATTCACACAGAAAGGCCCCTTTGATGCTGTTCTGCCTAGTCCCTTCTTTGCTGTATCTGTTTGTGGGCCTTTGTGGGACACAAATGAAGGGCTCCTGGAGCAAGTGACGACGTTCCCGCGAGCGTCCCCACAAGGGCTCTGGGACATTGTGCCCCAGCCCAGTGACACCAGCTGTGTCTCTGAACCATGGGATGGTTGGGGCATGTTGTCATGCTCCAAAGCCTCAGGCCTCAAAGCTTGATCCCACACCTGCTATTTTAGCTTTATTTTAGGGAAAACACACCACAAATCAATACTGAAGACACTGAAGAGACAGAAAGAGGGATAGTGCAATTGAACAGACTATTACTCTGCTCTTGTGGAAGAGGAAGTACTTGACAAGGAAGTACAAGTCTCCTGCTCATCACAGGTTTTACGTATGCTTCTTCCAGGAGAAAAGAAGGGCAAAGGAAGAGTAGTACCATTTTTACCAGGAATATGACGAGGACTTTATCAGGAAGACTAGCTTATTAGGTAGATATAATCTGTTCTGTATGCAGGTGGTTGGTTCATAGGAACCTTTGAAATAACTTTCTCTGGGATGCCAGGGTGGGAAATGTGCTGGGCTTGACAACAAGACATAAACTTGCAAATCCAGCAGCTGTGCTTTTAGTGTCCTGGGCATTGCTATAGGCATTGTGGGAGAACTTTGCTTGCACCAGAATGCCCTGTCTTAAAACAAGCAGCCTTGGGGTGGTGCCTTCAGAAAGCACCTGGCAGCAAATGTATTTATGGGAAAAAACACTGTGTGTTGCAGTGTCCAGAAGCACATGAAGAATCTTGCCATTCCTTTAAGATGAATGATTCAGAAAAATGTCACCAGCAAAAAGAAAAGCAGAAAAAAAATAATTACACAACATTTCACTTTCCAACCATCTAAGGTCATTTGTACAAACACATAAAAAGATGTTTTGTTTTGCAGATGAATCAAAAAGGCATATCATTAAACCAAGTTCTAGTGGAACTATGTAAACAGGCCTGTACCTTAAAATAAACACAGTGGGTCTTTGTGCACATGCCAGAAATGAAAATGCTGCAGATACAAAGCAGAAATTCCCATGCCTTTAACACCTACTGCAAGGAAAGAGTCCGTGGACACCTCCACGCTTGGAAAATAGAGAGATGAATCATTTCTTCTCAATTATGATTATGTACAAGAGAAAACCCTATGAATGGAAAAAAAGGAGGAAAAGAAAGGGAGCTGCACTTGTTTCCTGCTTATACTCAAATAACCCAACGGTGCCGGGATGGATTTTTTTGGAAATGGCCACTACTGTTATGCCTCATTTCTTATTAAAGCCTGCAATTGCCTTCGATCACAAAGTAAAGAGTTTGTTTACAGTCACTTCTGAAAAAAGATCTCGTGGTGCAGCCTACCCTCTTCTAATCCTTCCCTTCACAGGAGACCAAAATAATTAAAAAGCAGCCCCCTCTGAAGGGAGGTGCTGCACCCACTCAGCAACAAGCCGCCCTGGCTGTGGAAGGAGAGTGGCTGAGGTCACTGGGGCATAGCCTTACTGTTGTTTAAAAAGAAGTCCCGCTGAGAAGATAAGGTTTTAAAGGGTCTCCAGAAAAAGGCAGACACACAGGAAACTTTATGGCACACTATTAATCTTTCTCAGAAAGATGAAGTGCTGATGTGGCCTTGATGAAATCTTAAGCTGCCGTTTAGAGGGGGAAAGGGAGGGTTGAGTGTTTCAAACACGGCATTTTCATCACCAAAGTACACCTAGCAGTACACTGAGACTCTCTTGGCTAGGAGGAAAAAATGCCTATTTTGGCTTCCAATTTATGATACAGTCTGCTTGCATGAAGCAGTCTCGGGCGGCCCATTCTCACCTCCCCTCGTCAGAAACGTCTTTACCAGGGTGGGCCTCTCCTGCTCAGCGTGGAAATCGTGTTTCCTGCCCTGCTGAGCTAGCACAAGTGCTGCTGCCAGCAGGTCAGCTCTATCCAGAATTTTCTGTCTTCTGTCACTGGAGATAAATAATCAATGCACTAATGACCAAACGGATGATGAATAAAATGTCCATGAAATGTGTGGCCTTCCTATAAAATTTTTTACTCCTACATCACAGACCAACCAAGAAACGCCACTCTATGGACACCCAACACTACCTCAAAATTGCTGCAGTCATGCAGTACAAAACACTGTTCTAGCGTAGCCTTACTCCATAGACTCAGGTTTTCTTTTTAAAAAAAAAGAGTATTTAAATTATAAAGAGAGCACAAAGACTGTACTAAGAGTGCTAGCTCTTTCAGGTGAAACGCAAATGTATTCCTGTACCTCGTATTCCTGTACCTCATCTCTCGCTAGCCTGCCCATCTCTGGAATTTATTGGCTCCTAGTCTGAATCCCATTAGCCAAGATGATATGGAATATGCTCTAAATATTAAAACAAAACCATCAGACTGCTCTGCAGGTTGTCGAAATGCGTGACTTAATGGACAAAGATCTGCAGTAAAGTAACTTTATCCTATGAAAATGCCTTCCAGCTGTCCAATGGTACAAAACATTTACTCAGAGAAGCAGCCTCCAAAATTACCCATTATGAATATTGCCAAGATTATTGGCAAATATTTATATATCATGTGCTACACACTTCAAAATACAGAAGCAAGCAAACAGTTTATGCAACTATAAAATAGTACTTAAAAAAGAATTGTGATATTTCTTTCTCTCTGTCGAAAGAAAGAGGGATTTACTAGTAAAATGTAAGCAAAAATTAATATAAAAGCCTGGTTAAGTTCCTGTTACGTTCCTCTAGCCCTCGTATCTTTTATAAACTCACATATAACATTCAAATGGATGCTTGTATCATTGTTCAAAGAGTATCTCCATATAAATGTGTAACATTTCATCTATGAACTCTAAATACATTTTGCAGTGTTTGAAACATACCTGTTGAAGCTTAATGCATTTGTTCATACAAATATAGATATTTAAGAGTGCTATTTCATGCATGATCTTGAAAATTCAAGAAGAGCCTTCAACACTTTCTGTAAAAGGCCTCTACTGCAGTTTAAAAATGAGTGTATTTGAGGTCATTAGCAAAGGAAATTACTTCCATTAATTCTGACCTACCACAGGTTTTAAAAGAAAGAACAAACTGTGAAACTTAAAAGGAAACCCAGCAAATGTGTTTTATGAATCCATGTGCAATATTTTGGTTACAAT
>JAVCKT010029254.1:12598-24933 GCA_032273925.1 Rhynchotus rufescens | reverse complement strand
TTTCTCCCCCTTTTTTTTTTAATCTCTCTCTCTTTTTTTTTTTTTTTTCTTGTCTTTAATTTCTTTCCTATTTTCACTGAAAATGCTATGAAAGCAAGCATTTATTGCTGGGATTACTCTTGGTGCATGATGTCAGAGGACCGGCCTGTCTCCTAGCACACATAAAGCCCTTGACCATAACCTTATTTAAAGAAGCAGCTTCAATAATCCATTTTTGCCATATATATATATAAATATATATATATATATTTTAAGTTACTTCCTTTGTATTCTTCTCATCCAGCCACAAGTTTGGGGTTATTATTATTTTCCATTTATGGAATAGAGATAAAAATATCTATTTTTAAAAGGCAAGGTCCAGATAGTGTCTAACTGTTTCATACAAGTTTCAGCACGGTCAGTGTTTTTTTGCCTGCCTGGGAGAAGATCCGGGCTCTACATGCTCTTTGTAATTCATTGGCTTTGTTGAAGAATGCACAATGTCACTAATAAGCTCCTATCCAGCAACAGCAAAGGGAAACTAGTTTCCTGGCACCAGCTGGCTATCTGACAGTGTCCTGCTATGGCTGAAAATGAAAATGACATACGAATTCTGCTGATCAGGACATAGTACGGCAACATGCAGAAAGGAGTAAGTTTCATTTTCCACAACAAAAGGAAGAGACTTCATAAAGGCTAAATGTTTCAAAGGATGAGTATCCTGGGTATACTGTGGGTAAAGGATAGGTATCCGGGGACCACTTTATATTAAGGATATTTGAATGGCTATCAACAATACAGGCACTGTCACACAAGAGAAGCTGCTTGAAATGTTAAAGAAAAAAAGGTAATTGCACATTTAACTGCATCCATGGTAAACATGGAATTGCTAAGATTTCTTTATTGCTGTTTTGTTTTTGCATGTATGCTTGTTTGTTTACTTAACAGAGTTTAGTAGGCAGATTTTTAGACCTGAAAGGATGATCTTATTATTCATCTCAACCTACATCTTTCAGACAACATGAAATCTCTGAAGCAGGCATAGCAGTAATCACTGCTTGCAGTGCCTCAGTAGGCTACCTTTTGAAGGTTAGGTGAGCACCAAAATGTTACCTTTTATCCTCTTTTTTTTTTTTTTTGATTTTTTTTCTATGTACCACAAGATTCCACCTTTTCTCTTCTGAAGCTTAAACTGTCTGTTGCTTCTGTGTTGCTTGTATTCCCTTCAAGTGCTGCTTGCTTTTTCTAGCTCTCTTTTAGTTTTCTCCTCTCTTCTAGTTTTATCTGTGTAATTCCTTGGAGCTTCATGCTGAAGAAACATGACTTGACTGCAGACTTTCAAGAGATACAATTGAAATGAGCTTAGGAACTCTGTGTCTCTTGACACCAAGTGCAGAAAACTTTTCTAAATGCTATAGTTTTAGCAGTCAATTATTAAAGTCTAAGAGAAAAACATGGAATAATAAAATTATGGGCAATACTGAAAGGAATACCAGAAAGTAGAAACAGTCTTGATTTAATGGAGAGGAGCATTATTGATTCCTGTCCTCCACAAGAGAGTTTATAACCAAATAAAATCCATTCCTTTCAATGGCAGACATTTTAAAAGCCACTGCCTCTGTAATGTTTTAAATCATATTGCCATTTCTGCCATCCCAGGTGCAAAGTTTTCCATTACATCATTCCAAGAACTATTTCCCTAATGGTTGTAGTCTGTATATCCATAGATCCAATTGCACCAGGGTTATGAGCTTGTCAAATCATCTCAGCAAAACAGGATCCAACACTTCTAAATAAAACCCCTAGAGAAATCACAGAGTACACAGGAAACAATTTTGGACATTTGGAAATCCCAGACTTTAATTTAGCATCAGTCTCAACCATCAACTACCATAGTAGGGAGAAGAGTGATCCTTGACGTGTCTCTGTTTCAGCAGAAATAAGCCAAGATCACCTGAGCTATTTCAAAAGCTTTGGTTTATTTGGGGTGATGTTGTTCATAGTTTAGTTTTTCTCTTTTCTCTCTCCTCTCATGCTTTCAGCAACATCAGAACTATCTCTCAATGAAAAAGGTCCTTGAGGAATTCAACCTCAGGAAAAAATAATCACCTTTTTTTTTTTTTTTTTTTTTAAAAAAAAAAAGCAGCCTCTCTTTCTTCCTATAGCAAAAGATGCAGTAGAAATTTCTGTGCTTCAGCAGAAGAAGAAAGAGAGAATTTTATAACCATAGGGTGTTTTGTGCCACTTTTCTTTGCTTCTTTAGATTATTAAAGCAAAGAGGAAATGTGTGGATTTACCAGAGGAAGCCAGGTAGCTTTCACTCCTGTATTGGAGTGGGTTGGTGTGGTATTAATGCACATAAGCGTTTGACAGAAGGATAGCTATGTAACTGTAAGAAGGACTGTCTGCATTATGTACATAGCTGATGGGGAAATACTAGTTTATATACTTCCAAGCAGTATTACTTGAAGATTCATTGTTTTCAATTATAGCAATTTTTTTTAATATATTTTTTATATGTAAAAGGGCATACAATAAGATTGTAGTATAACCTGATTTCTCCCAAAGAGGAGAAATCAAATTATTCTCTGTCTTTCCACTAGAAGTTTGGTAAGTGAAAGGAGTTTTCACTATAAAAATGAGCTTGTGAATAATTTTGCTTATTATTATATATTCTTATAGAATTTTTGCAAGAATTGCCAGACAGTCATTTCGTTCAATGTAATGAATGAAATTCAGTAACCTGCACCACACACCTCCTCCTCCATTGCATATTACAAATTCACAGTACAAATAGCTATGAAATTGGTATACTTGAAATCATTTTTGCACACTTGTTCCATTATCCCTCCCTTTAGTGCATGCATGTATGTGAATGTGCACAAATGTGTGCATCATACCTAAAGAACCTCTAGCTATCAGAAATATTCCTTTTAGAATTAGGCACAAATTTTGTGATATCTAGTATTTTCCTTGGTAGTTATTACAATTCTGAGTTGATGCTGGTAATTGATAATTCTTTTATAGTAAAACAACGAAGTCACAGCAAGTGCTTATAGAGAGCTACCACTATCTTTAAGCATAGCTAGTCTCTTTCCAGAATATTAGGGGAACTCTAGGCTTCACAAGTCTTCTAAAAGGTCAGTTAAACTTGTGGTCATTTATGTAAACAAATGTGAGTTATTTGCTTAAGCTAACTCTTTAAGCACAGAGTCTGTTCCAAATTGAACAGAGGTTCAAGAGGTTTTCGTAAGAGCTATTAATATTTCTCCAAACCTCAATTTCTGATTTTATGATTAGTACCTTTCCCAAGTCCTTGTATTAAATGATGGACAGTTAAAAATATGAATTTCATCCTTCTGTAAGCTCTATTTTCTTCTCAACATTTCTTGACTGTTTCTGATGGAAACTTAACGGTAATGACTTGAAAGTGACCTATGCATGTTACCTACAGAAAATGATTATTCTCAGCATGAGATTTATTCGAGAGCCTATCAACAGCTGGTCTATTCCTAGAATCGCAGGACTGGAAACAGCTGAATCTATCCAAGTACTTTTAGCTTCCAATATTAATTATATATAATTATTATATAATTGAGATACTATATAATATTATAATTGTATTAATTCTATTTAATTAAGGTGGGTTGTTATTATATACACTGGTTTCCAGAGTTTGAGGTTATATTTCAAAAATATTGTTCTATACAAATTAATTATTCTTCTGTACTTTATGCAATGTGAAGACCATTTTTTCAAATGACTAGAAAAATATTATGAACATTTAGTGTTATTGGGAATCAGTAACACTGATATACAGAAAATAGATATACACACAGGTTTGTGTATGTGTGTATAAAATCTGAACATGTAGTCTTTCTTGCAGAAACATCCTTGGCATTCCCAATTTTTAAACCAATAAATGAAGTAGATTTGCAGATTACATAAAAATCTTGTGTAGGTTACATAAATATCTTTCATATTTTTACACACATATTTTACACATTTTTACAACATCCCCACCTCTAATGGTCTGCAAATATGGATTTTTTAGGTAACATTCTGTTACTTAAAGTTATTGGAGTATTTAATCAAACCTAATATATGTACCAATGGTGATGCTGATCATTATTTCCTTTAAAATCTCCCAGATTTTGACTTCCATCCGTGCATAGAAGAAATCTCTTAACTTTAACCTCCATGTAGGAAAAAACATCAACTCTTAGTGATACTTTCAGTGTTGTTACACTCTAGTTTATCTAGCATAACCTGAAAGAACAACCAATGTGCATTAGCAATAGACTCTAGTCCATTGCTCTCAAGATCATCCAGCAAGAAGCTTAATAGCCCTAATTAAAATATCCTTCTTCCAAGTGAGATTGACAGCTGATTTTGAAAAATGTACTATAGAAAAGATAACACTAGGAATACTTTTCATGGGCCTATACACCAGATCAATTTGTCAGTTACAGAAAAAAAGAAAAAGCTTAGATAGCACTAAGATTTAGATCTGGATCCTTTTTGGCTGTGACAACAGTTTAAACAATAGACCAGAAAGGGAAGATTTAAGCTTCATAATCCACAAGAGATTTTGAATATCACTGAATATTTCTCTCTTTTTTTCCATGAGGTACAATAACACAAAAGCACCTGTATAAAATGGCACTTTACATAGCAATTTCAACTCTTTAATCCTTATTACTCATTAATTTCCGTAGCTCTTCTCTAGAAATTAATCATCTAGAAAAACACAGGTCAAGCCACGACCAAAAAGTTTTCTACAGCTCAGTGTATCCAATATTTACAGTAATGAGGCTAATATCAGTGATACTAGCATTTATCTTTTTAGTCACTCCACATATTCATATTGTTTTTATGACAGTTCTTTTTCTATTTTTTCACTCTTTTTAATGCTTTATTAAAAAGTTTTCTATTTTCTTGCACTTCAAAGAAATCTGATCTCTTCTTCTGCCTGTCTTAAAATTGTATTATTCAAGTTACCAATTATACTTGCAATTAGTTTCATGCAGGTAACAATATCTATAAAAGAAAGGAAAAAAAAAACTAGCTTTATTTCACAGATTTACAAAATAACATTTCTCCTAAAGGACTTAATTTTCTTACGACTGTTCATTTTTAAATAATTGGACAACAGTTTGCTCTTATTTCACACCTCCAGTAAATTGGATCATAAACCTCAAAGTTGCAATAGGAATTTTCATTCTCAAATGACAGTGTAGAAGATATTTTGTAAAAATGTTGCAGCCTGTCCAAGTCTTCTCCAAATTAGAGAAACAAGCCATCTGGATTCAATATTTTTGAGAAAATATTTTACGATTAAAATCTAGGAGCTATGTTACCTGGAAATTCCCAGCTCTGTGCAGTAATACAAGAATGTGAAATATAGTTTAACTGGGTAATATCCTATTTGTAGCTTTAAAATGTGGGGAAAGATATTCATATTAGTATCTAGCCTTAAGCCTTTAAGGAGCAAAGAATAAGAATAAGCCTGATTTGTAAAATTCTTCACTTTTATTGAAAATTATTTCAAGAAGAACACTACCTAAGATAAGCAATGCTGTCAGGAGAGATTGTCTTTATTGGAACTGCCATTTTTCATGCAAGGAAGTCAAAAAACAAAAATTTGGAAAAACTTCAAAGTAAATTGAGGAAGCTGAATCCTCATAGATCAAAATTGAAAGCAAGGTCTGCTGAAGGACTGATGAATCAAAGCCACTGTAGCTTGCTCTGTTTTTATCATTAAAACTAACCAGAGTCATATACATTAGAACAAAATAACCACAATTGAACAACATGTTTCTATAGCCCAGAAAGATATGTAATGGATTTCACTATTGAGCTCTTTGTTTAGCAAACATAAGATAAATAAAAAACACTGACTGTTTGTCAATAGTGTGATTTAGTCCTCTTTTATTTTTGTTAGTTTTCCACCACTTTATTTATTTTTAATATAAATTGGAAGTTCACTTATAGGTTTTTAATGGAGATTTTCAAATCCAGGTCAGAGGAAGATTCCATCCACAAAATAAACAGATATAAAACATACATATAAGTTACTTGAAATTTAAGGAGTGTCAGTCGGTATTTGCAGGTAGCTTGCAAGTCTGGATTTCCTCGAGTCGCAGGACGTAAGAATACTTACATCAATGGCATGGCTGATCTTTGGACACTGATTCTCAAAGCACATGCCAAGCGCTGTAGAAAGGTTAGTGTAGGTAACATAAAAGTTAGGGTTCTAGTAAGGACCAGTGCAGGCATAGTTTACGGCGATAAATATGGATCTTCCTCTCCCTTCCCCAACAAAAGGTCTCCACATCCCCCACTAGAAACCTTGACATACAGATTTAGTGACAATATTGAATTAACAAACACTAGCAGTCTCCTAGGTCTCATCTATTCCTCCTTTACCTATTTCTACATACAGAATGAAAGTACTGAAACTACTGTGATTGGGGGGGAAAAAGAAAAAAAAAGGAAAGGAAGAAGAAAGAAAAAAAATCTTCCCACCTTGTCAATCAGAGAGAAACTGATGCCACTACAGAATACGACCTTACAAAATGTCAATGTTTGGTTACAGCAAGTAAACAAGATCAGAGTCTTTGGAGACATAGATTCAAATGCAGCAACTATTAGATGCAGCAACTTTGCCTCATGATTTGTATACATATTTGAAAGTCTGTTTGGCACAACTTACAGTTCTTGATCAAGAACAGGTAAAAAAAATATAAAATTACAAATTTATAAGGAATTCAAGTGAGAAAGACTTTTCAACTCATATTATATTAGCCCTAGACAGAGTGTTCAATCACTCAAATCCCAATTTTGGTGAATTTCTATTTCAATAGAAAGTAGAAATAATAAAACATACCATCATTTATTGAATAATATAGGTGCATATATTCCTGCAGTGCCAAGGTCCAGTAAGAGTAATATGGCTTGCAGTCAGGTAGACATTGCATTTCTGAGATATACTAACCAAGTATTTCATATGCTCAGACTTGCACACAACACTATACATAGAGAGAGAGAGATCATGCACACACACTTAAAAGAGAGAGAGCAGTGTATACTTTAAATTAACACATATGTCTCTAAGCATTTTCATCTGTTGGTAAGTATGCATAAGTTATAAGTAGAGAACAGCATACATATAAACATGCATGTATGCATATGTGTGGCAATCGATAATACAAACAGTGAGTAAAGACAATAACAGTGACTTTATCTGTCATTTGACTTTTATAAGTATAGAATCATAATCAGAAATGAAAAATTATCTGTGGCTATAGAATACCATTTCAGTAGTTAAAATCATCAGCAATTTTTGTTTAATGAAGAATTCAATACCATTGATTCTACTGCGCTTCTTTCAGTGTTGTAAGATTTCTAATATTTTAGTAAAGCAAGTAAGTAAAATTTTAAGAAATATAGCATTTATGATCAGTACTTACCAAGTTCTTTGTTCATCTCCTGCATCAGTCCTGAAATTGTGTATTATCCTTTCAAGGGGAATGGGAGAATTGTCTGTTGATTCTCATTTGAAACAATAGTCTCATCTACATTCCCCAAGTGATCTTACGATTGGATTTAAATGTGATGACCATTTACACACTTCAAACTCATATGGAATGAATATATATAGTACATACACTGTTGGCATACAGTATATATACTGTTGATATATATATATATATATTACCTAAAGTTTTGGACAGAGCTTCTTTTTTAAGTTTATATTTATCGGCATACTCTGTTCAAACTATTTACAAATGTCTCTTTTGCCTTTGTCTGTCACATCAGGAATGCTAAACAAGAAAATATGATCCAGGGTCATCTCTAGAAGAGCTCTGAAGTCATCTGCCCAAAGAGGAGATGAAAACTGGATGCAGCTGTGGCTGAGTCCAGGCAAGAGAGTAATATATGGCCTTGCTTGGGAATCATCTCACACTTTTTATCCTCTCTGGGATCCCTTACATAAGAGTCAGTAAAGAAGCTGTAGCTGCACAGGGATTTTGCCATTAATGGTGAGACAGTATGATAATGATTTAGGAATACCTACAGGGTTCATATGAGTCAGATAAAATGAAACAAAAAACTACTCTTTTCCCTAAATTATATTCAAATACATTTTCTCTTCTTTGATAAACTGTCATTATTTACAACTGCAGATACCTACAGGATTTTCTCAATAATTCAATAAATGCAATGTATCAGTATAAATCCTTCACATCACAACTTAAAGAATATACATATACACATATGTATATACTACATATAATTAAAAATTTTATCCTTGTTCTTTATTATATGAATATGCCAGAGTAATATTTTAGAAAGTAATCTCCTTCTAGAAAAATAACCCTTGTGTGTGTATTAGAATCAGTTCTAAATATTTATCCCAGCCTATGTTAGTTGAAATCAAATCCTTTAAGATGATTTATATTAGTATAAGTACAATAAATTCAAATGTAACAGTCTTAGAATAAGACTGGTAGAATGTGAGTTAGAAAGAATCAGGTCAACAGTTTTTAATCAGAATTTTAATATTCACACAGTCAGTGTGGTATATAGGTTAACTTCATAACAGCTCAATAAAGTAAATTGATATGCAGTACTGTATCATGCCTACATACCATTACAGTCTATTTAAAACTCTTTCTTTGAAGCTAGCTAAATACAGATCAAGAAGATAGATGGAAAAAATCTCATCATCTATCAAGTAAATAAAACTATACATCAATGAACATGCATAGGCATTCTTCTTTGTCATCTCAGATGCTCTGTGCAAGCAATATGTTCCTGATTAGCTGAGAAACTTCTGTAGACTTTTACTTTTTTTCTGGTTTTAGCAGATCAGATATTCCATATGATAACATAAATTGACATCTCATTATTCTGACTATATGCTGTAAGAAAATTCATTGTTGAATTCTTCACAGAACAATGAAATGATATTATAACCCTTAAACATTTGGTAAAAAAAAAATTTCCAATTTCCTTCAGGAAAACAAATTATTGAATATACTAGTTTCAGAACTGATAATTTGTAGAAGTTTGTAATACCTCTTCAAAGCAAAGAAACATCTTTTTTATTTTTCTTTTATTTTTCTTTTTTTTCTTTTCTTTCTGGAAAATAGTTGTACTGGATGATGGAATGTCTAAAAATCTTATTGATAGCTTTATTGGAAAGAAAAAATATTAGAAAAAAGTAAAGACTTTGATCTGATTTTGATGAATGATGTGATATTCTAAGTGTTCCCAGGCAGAACAGCTTATGTGTTAACTGATGCTGACATGAATAGCAATTTGTAGAACTAGGAAGCAAAAGCATTGTCCCCTTATATTAATAATAAGAATCCATTTGGAGATAAAGAAAATATTCCACAAACATTTATAGTCTTCCCACTTGATAGTTTTGAAACAAGAATTTTCTTCTTTGTGTCCCTTTAATCACTCATATTCTATTCCTGCATAACTATCATTCCCATCTCCATTCCCACTTCAAACAGAATTTGTCCCTGCTCATCAATCAGTAGCAGTGAGCATAGATGTGAGAAACAATATTGGTAAGGCAGGAAGGAAAGCAGCCCATTTATGTGGCTACCATTTTCCTTGAAGTGATGAAATAAAGCATTGTGAATCAACAAAACAACTTTGTGTCTGCAAACCCTGAATCTGTCCTTGTAATATATGTGAGGTTGAAATTTTGTGGAGATAGCAGCTAACTATCTGATCAACCTTCCTTTTACACCATGAGAAGTCTTCTAGGCTGATTTGTCTAGATTTGCCAGTATTTTAAGACTTTTTGCAGGGATAGGTAATTTTCATATCCTTTTACTGAAGTGTAGTGCAGAGATCCAAAGAAGAACCATTGCAATTAATACTTGACCATTTTTGTCAGTTATGACTATTATGTAACTGTTTACATAGTTACAGTGTTATACAATTATGTAGTGCTATAACTCTTTATGCACAGATTGCTGCTGGGATGTTTTAGGCTGAACATAACACTTCATTTTTATGTTTACCGTTTCAGTACAACTTTAAGAGTGTAATGGCCATCAGAGTTTCTAAAACATCAATTGAAATGAAGTGGAAGGGGTTAACACATGAATTGACTTGAAATATTAGAATAAAAACAAAAAAAAATCAAGACAACGAGAGAAATAAAAGCTGCAATCAGTATTCCCATGAAACCGTCAAATACTTCAGAAGAGACAAACAGCATCAGATGAGAAATAGTTCTCTACTGAAAACCAAATGTCAAAAACGTATGACATTTCATCACATTCTTTCAAAAAACCTGTTAGAAAGAGCTGCACTGCAAACTGCCATCTGGCAAAATATCCATGGCATCAAAATCCAGGCTTTTGACAATGATATTCTATTTTGAAAAGCAGCTTGACCATTGTTGTACTTTAAACTGAAATTAAATCATATGCTCATCTGAAATATCTTTTATAGCTTTGCACAGTAAAATTTCTCTTGTATTTTCTTTTTTAAAAAAGACATATAAGATATATAAACTCCCCAAAGGCTTTGCAAAACCAAAGGCTGTTTGATTTGGATAGTAAGGAATAAAGCTCATGAAGTCCTTAGTTAAAGTAAATCTCTACTATAAAGGCAAAAATACTCTTCCCTGCTAACTCCTGCAACCTTGAAGTAGTTTGTGTTAGTTGCTACTTGAGTGAGTAAAGAACTAGAAAAAGCTTCAGCGTTAATTTTAGCAGAAACTTGTGAGGGTCATCATTTAGTTTAGAGAGCTAATATATAAAATATTGTCTAGGTTTTTATTCTACATTATTAGTTTCAGTTGTGCAGGGCTGAAATCAGGCTCTTCTCTCCAAATTTTTTGAAAAAGCTCAGAAAGTATAATTGCACATCTTTCAAGTCTTTTGATCAGCAGGAGAGAGCTGCAATAGTCTCAAATTCTTTCTCTTGATTCTGATTTTTGAAGCTTCACTTTTCTGTACAAAAAAGAAAGTCTTAACCAATGCTTCATTTACTTTTTAGATATTTTCAATTTCTCCTGCTGTCATTTGAAGAAGATCAATTTGTTAATTTACCTCTCTACCCTTTTGATTCTGAGTGTAATAGAATCAGTCTTCTCCTCTGCAGTTCTCCAAGTAACAGGCTTTAGGGATGGGTGGGTTTTTTTGTTGTATGTTTGTTTGTTCATTTGTTTGTTCTTTTTTTTTTTTTTCCTTTTTTAGTAACTTGGCAGGGAAGGTGAATTTATCAGGGAAGGTGAAGAGTTTCTTTTGCTCTGCTGCAGTGACAGCGATGTGGAATTCACATTTCTTGATTTCATCTTTAGTTTTCTCTTCATTTCATACATTCTTTTACAGGGAAGACACCTCTATATAAAACATATTGACTTAAATGCTCAAAATTACCTGAAATATAACTAGCATTCCTGACGTGTGCATGCATGCATGCAAACCTGGACCTGATCATAGGCAAATTACTTACCTATGGAAACCAATGTCTAGTTTGGCTACCTACTTTAGCTAAGTAATTAAAGCTCAACCTGACAACTCCTGCCAACAGAGGAACAGTGGGACAATCACTGCTCAAGACAGCCTCAGCAGCAGCAGTCACTATCTCTCCTCTGTCCATTCTTAAGGAGTAGAAATAAGGCATAGCAAGCTCAATTCAGCTGGGATTTCCTCCCAACTTCATTCATTTTCCTCATATTGACCTTTTTCACCCTGACACTGGACTAGTTCTAGTAACTCATTTGTGGGAAATTTATTTGTGTAGAGAAACAAAGACAATTAAGGGAATGGAACATCTATTGTACGAGGAGAGTCTGAGTGAGTTGGATCTGTTTTCTCTGGAGAAGAGAAGGCTGAGAGGGGATCTGATTAATATGTAAAAGTATATGAAGGGGAAATGTAGGGAGGAAGGGACGAAGTTCTTCTCAGTGGTGGACAGTGACAGGACAAGGGGAAATGGGTGTAGGTAGAAATGCAGGAAGTTCCATCTCCACATGAGGAGGAACTTCTTTCCTGTGAGGGGACAGAGCCCTGGAACAGGTTGCCTAGGGAGGCTGTGGAGTCTTCTTCTCTGGACGTCTTCAAAACCCACCTGGATGCAACCCTCTGCCATGTGCTCTAAGCATCCCTGCTGGAGCAGGGAGGTTGGACTGTATGATCTCTAGAGGTCCCTTTTAACCTTAACCATTCTGTAATTCTGTGATTCTGTGAAACGAAAATTCAAGCCCTGAATACAAGTTCTGTGCAAATGTGAATACACATAATCCTCCCTCCCTCCCTCCCTCCCTCCCTCCCTCCCTCCCTTCCTTCCTTCCTTCCTTCCTTCCTTCCTTCCTT
>JAVCKT010029253.1:0-12864 GCA_032273925.1 Rhynchotus rufescens | reverse complement strand
ATCTATAGTGTGCTTACAACAGGGTTGGTCCCTAGGCTACCTTTATAGTCAGTGGGTGTCTCGTCAATACAGTCAGAAATATCCAGGTTTGGTTCACATCATGGTAAAATTGATGTTTACTCTCATAACTCTGATGAATCACAAACTATTTCTTATCAGTTTCTTCCCTTTGAGAAAGGAGCTGTGAGCAGTGAGTTGAGGTGAGAACATCTGCATAGCAGATATCTGAAGTTAGATGAGATGAATCCCATCCCATCTGTCTTCAGAGAAGGAAACTACACAACTTTCATCACTTGCCATATACTTAGCTGTTGCTCATTGCAATACTATTATGACAGTTAGCGTTGACCAAAGATCTGGCATAGGTCACTTGAATCCTTAGTCTTAGGATCAGCCTTATTTATGCTAATGTCTTAAAGGCATCACCTTTAGGCAAGAGAGCACATTTGATTTCTGATGTCCTTCTTGTCTTTGTTACTAGTTAGTGCCACCTTTGGTCATAGTTCCCAATGATGGTCATCTCTCTCAGAATTTGAGTTAAATCTGTATGTGCCGCTTTATTATCTACAAAAACACTTACAGGCAGGAAACTTTTAGTCATTCCTGTTAATTCACTCCTAAATATTTCAGCAGTAAGTGACAGCAGTTTTGAACTTGATTGCTTTGAGTATGAAATTTTACAGTGTAATGCTTCATGTATTCAGTCAGTGTCTAATTAAAATACATGCTGGCAGACTTACTGTGGCTCAGCCAAGGATACTTGTGTTCACTTTTTGCAGTTCCAAGCAGTCATTATAATGCTTTATCATTTGAATTCTTTCTTTATATCAGATGTCTTTAACAATCTCCGTTACTAAGAGTTCATTTGGAAGGGTTTATAATTTATTTTATAAATAAATAATGACCTTACTTTCATTACCTCAAATTATGATGGGATTTTGCATCACATCACATGCCAGTTTTGGAATCTCTCACTTGAAGGCTCACTTGATAAAGTTAGCAGTGGATCCTCAAAAGTCTAAGAATAAGGTGCATCATCAACAAAGGAGATTTGGCCTCTGGGTGCCCACACACTTACCATTTATTCTGTGATGTTTCCAAAACCATTGCAGAGGAATCAGCCTATGTCAAGGGAAATATCTTCTAAAAATGAAAGGCACTCCTATGAAAATCCAAGATTTTATTTATGTTAGAAAAGACAAAGTTAATGAGAAAGAATATATTTTCTTCAAGATAGGAAAAAAAATATTTTTGCTAGTTGTTCATCACTTTGCAATGCTAGCCATCTTTTCCTCCATCCAGTTTTCAAATTCTCTACCTCGCTAAGCGCTAAGCTTTTGTCTCAGGGGAAGTCATACTTTTCAAGGGAAAAAATGCTGCCTCCAAGACTCATATTTTTCTAGCATTTCTGGGATGTGCAGATATCAAACTGAAAAAAAGGAGAAATAAGCAAAAGGAGAGCACTCCCTCTGCAGTCCCTTTGTTTCTTCCCTGATATTCTTATCTCTGTAGAATTACCAAGGGACATAGATTTAAATTCTTGTGCTTTCAACATGTGCTTTCCCAAGACCTCTGTCACAGGACCTAAAGAAGAATACATGGTAGGTAATGATAGAATTTGGTTGTCTGACCAGCTGCTTGAAAATAAGGTTGCAAACACAGTTCTACACTATGTTTTCTATGGGGAAAAAAGGGCATACTATTCAATGACCACAAGCAACAGAGTGCAACAACACACTAGCTGACACTAGAAATCAGTCAGAAGAACATGCTCCCTTTTCAAACTTCTGCTCATTCTTCTGCACCCTTCACAGTCTCTCTAATTTCATCTTTCCCAGAGCTGTCGTTCTCTACCCTAGAGAACCAGTGATCTTCTCAAGGAGTCACACATTCCCATCAATACCTTTCTCCATCTCCCCTTTGTAAAGAAAATCATAAATAATATAATGCACCACCTTGTCTTGAGATGGAAAGGGAACATTGGCCTCACTTATTCTAAAAAGAGAATCGATATTTCTTCAGGGTTTCATTTTCCCCCCATAAAATGAGAGTGAAAGAGAAGAACCAGTTCTACTGGCAAAAGCTTTATGGCAGGAAGGTTGTTTTTAAATGCATGGTGAAGTATCAGTAAAAGCAGGCAATTTTATTCTGCAGATATAACAGAATGACAGCAATTATCATAGCAGAAGAGGGATGCATCATTTTGTAATTCCTTATTGAAGAACTGGTAACGACAGTTTTATTTTTTGCTCAGAAAACAAGGTCTCTGAGCCTTAATTAAATACAATTTTTATTTATCAAAAAATGCTACCATACATGCTGAGATATGAAAAGATTAGTGTTAGAGTTCACCAAATTCGTACTTTAATGAAAGACGAGGCAGAAAGATTGAGCTAAGGGCACATATGTTTGAAATGTGTAAGGGTGTATGATTCCTGTTTTGTTTGTATTTCTTTTTAGGTAGAAATCAAACAAGATATATCTCTTGCCGATAAAATGGGGATAGCAGTTGACTGAATGTTGAGCTTCTTCCCAGGAAAACCAAGTTCTCAGCTGTGAAAGACTGAAATTATAAAGTAGAAAGTGGTTCATGTCCTCTTGGGCTCCAGGAACAGAGAGGGGAAGCATTTGACAGGCTTAACAAAGGCTTTATTCATCTTGTTTTGAAATCTTTGAAACAGCTGGCCAAGGCATGTAAGGATCAACAATAGTATTCCTCAAGTACATGCAGCTGTGAATATCACTGCCTGAGTGGCAGACAGAACCCACAGACCTTTCTTTCAATGAACATGAAAAAAAAATCAGGATGGAGGTGGAATGTGCAGATATAGAGATGTCCTGAAAAGAGCAGTTCCTTCATATTGGCTTTTGAGTCACTGGTAGGTCTTGGGACAACAACAAAACATGCAGCTGGTCTTCAAAATCATGTCATCTTTATAATACTTGAATTAATATTTTGATATGGGTGCCTAAGCCCCACAAGAAGTTCTAAGTTTTGCAGTGAGCAATTGAACTATAAGCATTGCTGCCTGTGTAGAGGCAGAAAACAAATGGCAGAAATGAATGAAAGTAAGAAGGTCAGCACATCTCATCCAGACTAAAAAGAATTCAAAAGTACTCTAAGCTGTTTAACAGAAAAGATCCAAAATTTTCTATAGTGCTGCATGGAATTAACTTATTTCAAAAATAATCTGAGAAATTTTCAGTATTGGACAAGGTTCCGAGCCTGATTTTGAAGTAAGTTCTACTTTGAGTAGGAATTAAATTAGGTAATTCCAGGCATTCTTTCCAATCTAAGATTTTCTATGGATCCCTATTTCATTGACCTTGATTTACTCAAGGGGCACCATTTTTCCTTTGGGAAAAGTATTTTTAAAAATTCTGTGGACAAAAAAGTTGAAGTTTTCCTCTTTGGAAAGAGACTTTTCCTCTCTGGTGCTGTCTTCTTGAGGGATTTGGATTTTGAGAGCACATCTCCTCAGTGACAACCAAGGGAATTCAGAGCACTTCTCTGGGACTGTTCATTTTTCCTTTCTCTGTTCAGTGAAGAAGACTCACTGTGCTGCGCCTTTGATGGATGACTATAAAAACGAAAATGTGAAGTAATCTTAAATTTGGCAAGCGGATAAAAGAATGTCTTGAGTAGTGCATTGTCATACCATATTTGTCTATGTAGAAAGCCCATTGAGTTTCAGCATCATCTAACTTCTCTCCAAAGAGCAAAATTTGTACTGTGAAACTTTCCAGAATGGTTAACTCCCATATTGATCTGAAACTATTTTCCTGATTCTTGGATTCAGAAATAAAATGTAATAATGGGGAGAAGACCACCTTGGTCACCTGGCTTGGACAAGCCTGAGAGCCACAGATTCAAACCTCACATATTCCACTGCTGACGTATTATGTCTTCAGGTAGGTCAATTCTCTTTGTCTATGTTTTCCTCATCTGTAAAGTTGAAAAGAACAGAATATTTTTGTAGTTACCACAAAATGCAATATCAATATGCAAAGCATGGAGAATTTGGTACTTACATTGCAAATAAATATTTTATGCCTGGGTGGCAAGCAAAAAGCACCCCTGTTGGCATCAGAGAATATGTGGATTATTGAGTTCATTGCCAATGAACTAAAAGCAACTGTTTATCTATCTCAACTTTATGATAGTTTTATGGTGGAAAAAGCCCAGGATGATGGCTCCTAATTATTTTTTTTTTTTTTTGTGGACAATCCAACAAACCAAGAAATGCCTTGGGGAAAGTGTCCTCTTTTTCCATTTCTTTCAGCCTCAATTATAAATTTGCCATCTCCTCTAGTCTTATGGGCAACGTGTTACAATACTCAGTTTAAATCAGGACTACTGGCATAAGGCCAGCAGGATTAATATAAACAAGTAATCCAGTCTTAATGAGGTTTTAAAAGGAGCTTGACAGTAGTTCAAAAGCAGTTATTAGATGTATGGCTTGTCTGTGACTACTGAAGCATGCAAAGAATGTTATTAATAGGTCTGCAAATAGGTGAATAGGTCTGCAGTCAATGGATTAGTTTCATGTAGCAACAGGCAGTAGTGTTTTAGGTAAATGGAAATTTCAATGACAAACATGTTGATAAACTTTGCAAGAGCTTGATGAAACAGCAGTGGAAAATACATGAAGATAAATGTTTTAAAGAAAGATTTGTATCTCAGATTAGCTTTCAGTTTCATCTCCTCCACCCATTTCAATTTTCACTAGCCTTTCACAAGGTTGTGTGATCGCAGTAGTGACCCCAGGGTAAATGAGGTGTGAATTCCTTAGAGCTGTGATGCTATAAAAGCAATATAGGATACATAAAAGCTTAAGGATATCTGTATCTAGTCAATCCAATAGTCTGTATAGCCCCAAATCCATGGACTATATCACTACAATAAGAATAAGGTAAGCAAATAGTTATACTTCCCTGAAATATCGAAGCAACCTTTAGCAATTTCTGTCCCAAAGATTTGCTGGATCAGTGAGTTATGTATTTGCATTTAAAAAACATTAATAACTTTTTTTCTTCTGTGAGCTTGTCCATTTATTCCACATATATTTCATATTTATTTCTATATATGTCTACTGACTTGCACCCACATGAAGTCTTATCTTTCATAGTGTGCTCTGTCAAGAAGTTACACGGTTAACACACTGGGAAGAACCATTTCCTATAACTGGTTTTGAATCCAGTACTTGGTAATTTTCTTTTACATTTCTTAGTATTTGAATTAAAAAAAAAATAGAGTAAAGCAGTAAATAGACATTGTTTGGCCACCTTCCCAGGCTGCAAATTTTTTTAGACATCGCTATGTTTGTAATATAGTCCATGGCAAGTTCAAGGAATGTTATTCAAATGAAAATGGGATAACATAGCAAATGACCACATTACTTTTGTATTTGTCATACACATTTGTAAGTCAGTTGCTAATAACCTCTATGTCCTCTGATAGTGCAAGGTATAATAAGAAATATAATTCTATTCATCTCAGAACTGATAACATAATGATTTCCATGCTCATGCTTTTAAGTAAAAGGTTTGATGTCTAAAGACCAGTTGTCAACAGAAACAATAGCACAAACAAGGAGTCATTTTATAGAGGACAAAAATGTGTCCGTAACCTTTTTGTTATTATTATTTAATAATAAAGAGCATCAATTTTTGTAAGAATGAGAGAAGTACATCTTATGAAGAAGAAAAGAGATAATGAGCCATTTTTTTCTCAGTTCTTGCTGGTGTAAGTAAGCTTTGTTGGAATTATTCTGGCTTCATAGCAGTGTCGGCACAATTATAGCTTCACAGTTTAAAAATGGTCTAAATTCTCAGCCAGATCTTGCCATCATTAAGTGCAAAAAGCAATAATTCTCATCAATCTCAGAGAAGATCTATGCTTAAAAGCTGAATCCCAATCTTATTCATTTGCTTTCAAGAAATAAATGCCTTTCTTTTAGTAACTAAGTGTACTTTTCAGCAAAAGTAAATTCAGTCTGCTGAGGTTCTGAGCAGCTACTGAACTCTGGAAAATTCACAGATCAATAGGAAATGTTTATTAAGAGCCAAAACATTAAGCATCACACTAGGATTTTCTACAGGATCTACATTCTCATGATGAAGGGATATCAGGTCACAAGTGTGTTTGTCTATGTTATTCATTAAGGCTGAATGCAAAATATAGTTATATGTCTGCTTCAAAAAAAAAAAAAATCCTTACAGGATTGTTATAGCTTTTTTTGACATCTTACAACTTGTGCTTTGCTTTGAGAACTGCAGATCATCTGAAAGCACACATCAGAAACAGTCTTTGGGATCATTTCTCCACTGGGAAATGTCAATCTGTCAAAAGAAAAATGTATTATGGGAATGCATCAACTCCGATAAAATGATGTGTTGAAAAATCGTAATAGTACACTTCCATACAAACATTTTCTTTTTAGACTTCTGGGACCAGCAAGTATTTCTTTTTTTCTAATTTTTACAATGTCTTTTTGTTTTACTTTATTTCACATGAAACAAAAAGATCAGAAATAATAATGAAACATTTTGAATTCTCTAAACAAAACAATATTTGTTGTTATTGTTAATTTTATTTCATGAGGAAATGTTTTTCTTGTACTCAGTCTTATTGAATTCTGTTTTCATTTCTTTGAATTCAAGTGAAAAAGAAAATTATTCTTTATGCAGTTTTAATTTAAGCCATGCATTTTCCAAAGACTTAGTGGTTAAAATCCTTTAAGAATTCTTAGATTGGGTAGACAATTGTTCTGTGAAGTTGTAGTAGAAACAAAAGATCAGAAAGAAGGAAAGGAAAAATGAGGAAAAATTGAGTAAATGAGAATGAGAGCACTGCCTTCACCAACTCTGCCGAGGGATTCAGGTTCCATTCACTCTTCCCAAATGGATTCTGTCCTTAAGTGTACCATTGTAAAATTGCAATGTATTTTCACATTTACTATGCTTCTCTATATCTGGCAGCACAGTCAGTCTAATAAAGACAAAAACTCCTTACACTATGCTGAACTCCTAGCTGAGAAATGCTTATCTGAGAAAAAGGGACAGAGAAATCAGATTCCTCTTCCTCGTTAAACTGGAAAGAATAGAGAGAGATGTATTCTGTGAGTAAAGACAGAACACCCAGAAAGGGTAAGAATCATAGAATCCTTAGGGTTGGAAGGGACCTCTAGGGATCATCCAGTCCAAACCCCTTGCTCCTGCAAGGACACCCAGAGCATGTGGCACAGGGTGGCATCCAAGCGGATTTGAAGATGTCCAGAGAAGGAGACTCCACAACCTCTCTAGGCAGCCTGTTCCATCTCTGTCACCCTCACAGGAAAGAAGTACTTCCTCACGTGAAAAGAAGTACTTCCTCACACCTCCGGAGCTTGCCCAGGAGGATACTATGAGAGACGGTGTCAAAAGCCTTGCTGAAGTCCAGAGAGATGACATCCACCACTTTTCCCTCATCTATCCAGCTAGTCATTCCATCATCAAAGGCTATCAGGTTAGTCAAGCATCATTTCTCCTTGGTGAATCCATGCTGACTATTCCTGAGCACCTTCTAGTCCCCCATGCACTTGGGGGATTATTCAGTTCAGTTTTACTTTGTAAATGCAAAGACAAAGAATCTGACTGACTCCACAAAGATATTCATGGTCATGAACATCTCAATTTTAGTAGATGTGAACTGCTACTAGGGCTCACTCTGATGAAGAAATCAAGATGAACTTAGGCTGATTTTGTCTATGGAACAAGAAACCATGACTAGTCTCTGTTTAAGATGTCATATTTTATTTTATCTGAGATTAGACTGCTTTACCCATGGGTCTGCCATTGTTGTCTCTTAAAACAACATATGCCTTCCTTTCTATGGGAAGTTCTGGATCACAGTTGTGGAAACTCATTGTGCCATAGGCCATATACCTCTAAAAATGCAGCTAGATGGGTTAATTAGCAAGTCTAATTTATTTGTCCGGAACATCTTACTGACAGCTCTATTGTTTCCATGTCCAGAATTAGCTTGATTGGGACTAGACTGACTATCTTCTGAATATCTTCTAAATGTGCACCGCATTGCAGATTTTGTCTCAGGGGACATGTCCATAATCAAGCTGCTTTGGAGATAGATGCTGCCAGATATCACAATAATACATTACTGCTTTTTATATACAGTCAAGATGAACTTCTCTGAGATTTTCCCTCCCTAGCTACAGAAGATGTTCAAGGCTGGGATATTTAATGACTCATTTTGTTTTTTAATGGTGAGACAAAGTGTGAAAGAATTTCAAAATGAAATGTGTCTTCTTCAGGACTGAGATATTAAAGTCTACCATAAAAAAAAAAAAAAAAAAAAAAAAAAAAAATTATGGATTTACTTGAAATTGTCTAGAGAATTGTTCCATAGCCAGATCCCTGTGGCATACTAGGCTTTATCCCAAGCTCATATCTTGATTTGAGAGCCACTTAAATGACATTTAGAACCATGGTCATGATCATACCATTCATAAGTAGTCATTTTCTGTACCGCTTGACGTCCATGCATTGTCCAGGTAGTGAATGACTACAGCATAGTGTGAATCTAATAAATGCATGGATTACAGGTACTTATCAGGAGAAAGAGATGGACATATTCAGTAAAAACGAAGCAAAACAACTAAGGAAATTTAGATCATCCAAGAAAAACTATGCTGGAAGACTTCCTATCACCCTGATAAATAAGGATTGCTATTATTCCTGGGAAACAGCTTCTTATTGTGTTGGTCCTTTGGTTTTCAGCAACATCAAGAGCTGAATACATTTATGGAAGTTATTTGGGTATTTTGGAAGCTATCATACTTGCCTCAGGGCAAGGAAGAAGATTTATGGTCATTAGAATAGAGTTAGTGCTTCACTAGCCAAACTAATAGCATTGTTACTACTTCAGAATCACAGAAGGATTGAGATTGGAAGGGACTTACAGAGATCATCTGGTCCAAACTCACTGCTCTGAGTTCCTAAGTTAACTTTGGACCTGCCTGGTCAAGTCTTCAGACTTGATCCCAGACTTAGCACCATGATGCTCGCCTGATGATCTGACTTTTTGATTGAACTTGGCTACCAACTCTGAACTTCTCCTGCTTGTCCTGCTTGGGGGCTGTGGAATGTGACCTTGGCAGTAAGGATTCTGGTCTGCTGGCTGTGTTGTCACCTTTGGTTCCTGGCTTCCTGTCCCTTAGGGAGCAGGTGACCTTTACTGCTCCCTGACACAGACAGTTCATGGTGTTGCATGACAGCTGTCTACTACACTCTGGAACAGGACCAACTCTTCACAAAGACTGCCAAGCCCCCAAAAGAAGATGGCCAATCTTTCATCACCTGAGATGCAGCTTAATCAGAAACAATTTGTAGAGTATCTCACAGGACCAATAGCCTGAGGCATCCAATCCCACCACAGTTAAGATCTCACATGAAGAGACAGAAACACTTTTGTAAATGCAGGAAACAAACTTTCTTATGGTACTGAGAATTTTGAGAACAAAACTGTAGTAGATTTGAAGAGGAACAGGTACCTAACAAATAGTTAAATTTTTACGTACACAATAAGTGATATTAAGTACTTATGTTCTGGAGTTTAAGCCGAACATTACCAGTAGTTTAATATGAAAGTTTAGTTTAAGAGGTTTTTCCTTTTCCTGCCTCAGCTGGGATGATGAACTTAGGTCGACCAGGTCTGTGTATTTCTATGAAACAACAAATGCTAGAGAAGATCTTTACAGGTGATTTTAATAGCTTTAACAGCATATTCTAATGCACATCCAGAAGCAGTTACTTGTTTCTGCAACAAGATTACAAGGCTTAGATTGTGTAATAGTTATTAGAAGAGTGTATAGTCTCTAATTAGTTAATTTGTATTTTTCTTCAAATTACACCTTTGCCTTATAGAAAACTTAGATCTCTTAGGTCCTTAGGCATTTAGAGTTTATTGTCAAGAAACATTTACATGGTCTTGGAAGACAGTGGATCTGAGAAAATTTTAGGTGGTATTTCTCAAAGTAAAAGGAACAGACTTAGGAAAGGAACTTATAATAATAATTAGCAAGTTTGTTCTATAAGTGCTGGATTTAAGGCAGATTTTGTAGGAATCCCAGGAAACAAATTAACTTGCAAATCAAAAGCAGAAAATCTCAAATGTCAAAGCTCAGACTTGAGGCTCATCTCGTAACTGTTCTAGTTCCCTTAGTCAGGTACTTGATATGTCCTTTTCATATGTACATCAGTTAACACAAAAGCATTTCAGCATGCAGCAGTATTTTTTTCTTAGTACTTGTTCATAACACAGTCCTCTTGAGTGAACCTTTAAGGAATACGTATTGCACAATAGCAACATGTAGGATTATTCTTCTTGTGTATAATAAAGCAATAATATGTATATAGTACAGTTACTAAGATGCAAATTAATCTTCAGTATACGACCTCATCACTTGTTCTTCTTTTCAGGCTTCACAGTGTACTTCCAGTGCAGAACTGTTGCTAATTTGCCATTGAATGGCAAATTCAGTAAGTTAAAAAGCTGCTAAAGCACCGAAGTCACTATTGTGACTGTATCTTATGCAGACTCACAAAACGAGCTTTAAATTCACTTCCTTAGGCAGAAACTGAACCCATATCTGGATATAGATGGCTCAGAATCTGAAAATAACTGGCCAGATATTTTGCAGCATAGAAGTCTCTTATCATAGAGGCAAAACTGAAAAATATAAAGTATAAAGGTTTATAGTTTTGCTCTTAAAGAATGAACCCAGCTCAGATATGAGTGCAAACGAACTGTGACGTGTAGGAATGGAATAGTGTGGGAATGCATAAGCCAGCTTTGCTGCTGCAGAATCTGCCATATGGAAACATGATTTCCACTTAGAAATGTAGCTAACACAGTTCTGGAATATTTATCACTGTGAAGGTTATTGGATATCAAGCAGATAATTAATCAAATGCAGAAAGAAATGACGTGTGTATATATATTTTTCCTCTCTTTTCCCTGAAAAAACATAAGATGGATTCACACAACTTGCCAAAGGACCTTGAGAAACCTTTAAAAAGCCAAGCTTTAAATGTTAAGGCTATTTGATCTTGATTGTAATCACTGAGATCTGAGGAAAAGTTATTATTGTTTGTAATAGTGAAGTAAAGCAGCACGGTACTTCAGCACACTCGGCTGATCTGCTGCAAGAGCAATTTCTGATGAGCACATGGATATTCAGTGACTTTGCAAAATAGCAATGTTGCTGATGGTAAATTTTAGAAACCATGCACAGTCCTCAAAAAAAGATTTTTTTTAAGCTTGTGTTTTCCATATATTTTATGGGACTGCTTTACTGGGGCTTACTTGGATCAGATATTTATGCCTTTTTTTAGAAACCAGTCAAGCCATAGAAAATGTAGAGTCCTTGGACTTTCTTTCTGAACTCCTTTCCAATGGCTTCACAGTAGAAGCTGGAGAAGTAAGTGAAGTGTGAAATACTAAGGGATTTGTCAGTGAATACTGTGAGCTGCAGCACTGAATTGCTGGAGTGAAATTAGGTGCCTCTCCATATTGATGGGCAGCACAATTATTAAATACTTGTGTAACGAAGTGTGAGTTACTTTGTGTGCTTTTCTACAGTGTGCCAACCAAGGGAGAGCCAGGAGGTTTGGTTGATCAGAATTTCAAAGTTCACAGTGAAATGGAGCAACCATTCAAGTTTCAGGAGGCACAGAGACACCTTTTTACCCAGAATATTGTGCATTAATTTGATGCCAATTTTCTGTCCCAGCACCTCATTCTTGTTGGTTATATTTCATCTGCTCTACTGCTTCTCCCTCTCAAAAATACACAATTACTCATTCAAGTAATCTTTCTACTTAACCAGCTATCTATATGAATATACATCTCTCCTGCGGTAGATTCTTGTGTTTCATAAGACACCTCTGCTTTTAAAAATAGCAGTGCCTGTTTGGGAATGCTGCCTGCCTGTCTCTGCCATAGGATACTCACTTAACATTGCATCTCCCTATTGTGTCAGCATGAGGCTTTTGACTGTGGAGGTGGAGCCAGACTTTCAAATTCTTCAGTGAAATCCCAGCAGCTGCACGACCCTCATTAGTCAATTTATTTTTAGAAAGGCTGTTTTAAAGAGACTAAGTCTGTCCTCCATTATCCAAGAATAACTTGAGGTAATTTCTGTGGTAAAAGAGTGTACTAATACTAAATTGGTCTGTAAGAATAGATCCAGATATCATTTACTTTCCAGACCAGGATTTTACTATTGATATTAATTGTATACAGTGGATATTTCACCACAGTGGTGACAGGAGTTAGCACAAAGTAAAGTTAGGCATAAAAACTGCCTTCAGTTTTTAATGCGCTGCATTTGAACAGAAAATTTGGCATAAAGCAGATTTATGTAATCATACAATTGCTGAAAAGCAGTTCTGTCTAACATATTTTAGAATAGTCCAAAACAATCATTGTGTGTAATGACCAGCAGGTAGAGCTAAATGAAACTATGCTCACTATTTGGGTGTGATATGATAGGTAAGTAGCAGCTCTCTGACACTCATCTTGTGGTTTTCAGTTTAGGATAGCTGTGGCAATGGTTTTAAAACTCCATTGTGTCAATCCAAGTAGGCATCTATATCTGTAAATTAAATATGTTCTCTGATTCTGATGGACAACAAGCATAAAACATTCTACATTTACTAAATTAAGTTCTCTTAGTCTCTGAAACTGGAGACTACGTCTGAAGAGTCTATTGGGAACAGCAGCTGGCCTGTACTAACTCCTAATCTGCTAGGAGACTTTGGTTGGCTCAAATCAAAGCTGGGCCCTGCAGCACTCTGTTTCAC